>JAHFZB010000421.1:34110-52135 GCA_036884735.1 Huso huso
ACACAGTATTGATGAGTCACTGCTCAGCCTTTCAGAGTCACTGAAACACACAGTACAATGATGCCATTGCTTCTACTGCTGGGGACACAGGGGCTCTTTGCTCAAGGTGATAATTAAATAGTTATTTATAAATCTGAAAGCTTGACTTGAGTTCATTTTAAATAGAACTTTTCATTGAAGTAAATCTGTCTAGCCGCTTCTATACATTTTGTTTGTATTCTAACACAACACTATTTAATTTGACTCTTGCATTATTATTTTATAATAATTTTTTGTTGTATTTTTTGAGTCCAGTGCAGACGTTGTTCTGACTCCGTCTCCAGCAGCTCAGTCTGTTCTCCAGGACACACGGTCTCTATCCGCTGTACAGCCAGCAGCTTTGTTAGTACCAGCTCCATCCACTGGTACCTGCAGAAACTCCTGATTTATTCTACTTCTAACCGTCACTCTGGGACTCCAGCTCCATTCAGTGGCAGTGGATCAGGGACACAGTTTACACTGAGCATCAGTGGAGTGCAGGCTGAAGATGCAGGAGATTATTACTGTCAGCAGGGCAATAGCTACCCATTCACACAGTGATACATGTCCGTACACAAACCTCCCTCAGCTCTGCAGGAACTGCTCTGGCTCATAGACAGTAACCACAGGGGCTGAGGCTGAGAACAGCTGCAGAGCTGCTACAGTCGGACTGCACAGAGCTGGGTTTGATTAGGCTGTGTCAGTGGTATAGCCTGGATTCAAACCAGCGCTCTCCGGCTATAGGCACATCCTGCACTCCGGCACAGTGCCTTTGCTGAATGCTCCACTCAGGGAGCCCCTGAATTTTATGATTTTAGAAGATTTTTTATTTTATTAAGTAAGCAATATTAATAAAATAATTTCAGTATGAATGTAAATGTTGTTTAATGACAGTGATGGCATTTGAATGTGTCCAACGTGAAAGGTCATTTAAAGAAAGACCAGGTCAATGATCTAGTCTTAGAGCCCACCGTGGGGGACATTAGTGCTGCTATTATTTTACAATGTGAGGAAGTAAACAAGAATCTATTTGCTTTACTTCATTCTTTTTCTTGTTTTCATCATTTAAAAACCTGCATACAGAAGAGATGTGTTCATACTCAGAAAAGTAGTCCAAAGAGTTTGATGATAAAAGCAGCATTTTAATGACAAAGAGCAATTAATTTGACCTCCGAGAGACACACAGCAGATATTAATAGTGACCACAAAAGGGAGCCAGAGCACCACTGCTGTCCATAATGTAACAACACAGTAATAAGACAATTGAAATAGGCAGCAACAGTGACCTCCCCAGTCAGCCCAGTTATCCCATTGTTAACACAAGGCTCCTCACACCCAGTCATCTAAACATTCCAGTGTGGGTCTGTGTCTGGAGGAAGGAGTTGCTCACAGTGATGCATGCAGGGAAACACTGACTCTAATATCTCAACATCTGCAACTTCCACCCCTGACACTTCTAGTATTTGTTGTCTTACATTTGATTTCTATAAGAACCCAGAATGACGAGATAGTCAAAGTAAACAGCTTTTATTTCCTAATCAAATACAGCTCATCGCTAGCTTGTCCCCTCTTGTTGTGTTATCTGGTTTTACACTTTGAATTTGCACAGGGTGGGGCTAGCAGCAACACACAGTCTAAAAGCGCATCTACATTTACTCTATTACAGCTGCCTTGTGCCATTCTATGCAAAATAATTAACAATAGCAGTTTGTTTCCTCCTTCAAAGGGTTTATTTCAGGAGATGGAGCTGAATCGATGGAGCTGAATTCAGCATTCCTGGACTTCCAATAAGAGCATTTACACTGTGTCCTAAATTTGCATTGCACATTTTACTTTGTAGTTTGGACATATCATTTTTAATAGCTCTATTTATAAAAAAACAAAAAAAAAAAAAATAGTGTTAAACATGAGCACTAGATTCTGATCCAATCAGAAATGATCTCTTTCAGACATAATGTGAGTGTGTGTCTCAGTCACATCAAGTCATACAAAGAGCACTTCAAGTGGAGCGAAGCGATAAAAAAAGGGGCCAAGTTAGAAGCAAGAATTATGTGAATCTTGGGCCCCAGCACCTTTCCAAGTGTGCCTATTTGCTTGACAAGATTGGCCTAATTGCTTCTCCTAACTTGGATTTTTGCATTTGAGATCACCCTTCAAACAGCTGTTTGTCTAACTTGTTTTGTCATGGGATATATTTAATATAGGGAGGTAATCGCCCATAGTGGTTGGCTTTGTGCTAAGGGCGAGGTCGTTACACTAGTAAATTCCATTTAAGGATTTTTTTCTGACTGTCTCCTCGGTTTGGGCAGCCACACTATTCAGCAGCACACTGCTGTGCTGAAATGCCAGGAAGCTGAGCAAAATGGATAAAAGTTATTTTTTATGCAGGAACATTATTTACATTTTTTTTTTTTTCTCTCCTGTGTGAATTTGCTGGTGTGTAACAAGGATCTTGACTGACTGGAAACTCTTCCCACAATCAGAGAGCGCACGGTTTCTCTCCTGTGTGAACGCTACGGTATGCAACAAGGTGTTGTCTGAAAGTCTTCCCACAGTCAGAGCAGCGGTACGGTTTCTCCTGTGTGAATACGCTGATGTGAAATAAAGTGTCCTAACTGACTGAAACTCTTCCCAGTGAGAGCAGCGATACGGTTTCTCTCCTGTGTGAATGCGCCGTGTACAGCAAAGGATGCTGAGTGACGGAAACTTTTCCCACAGTTAGAGCAGTGATACGGTTTCTCTCCTGAGTGAATTCGCTGGTGTGAAACAAGGTTTGCTAATCGAACTGAAACTCTTCCCACAGTCAGAGCAATGAAACGGTTTTCTCCTGTGTGAACCGCTGATGTTTTCCAAGTTGTCCTGACTGACTGAAACTTTTACCACAGTCAAGACAGTGATATGGCTTTACTCCTGTGTGAATTCTCTGGTGTTTTACAAGGTCTGCTGAATCCCTGAAACTCTTCCCACAGTCAGAGCAGTAATATGGTTTTCTCCTGTGTGAATTGTTGGTGTGTTACAAGTTGTCCTGATCGACTGAAACTCTTCCCACAGTCAGTGCAGTGATACGGTCTCTTTCCAGTGTGTATTCGCTGATGTATTAATAGGTGTTCTGACCGACTGAAACTCTTCCCACAGTCATCACAGTGATATGGTTTCTCTCCTTTGTGAGTTCGCTTATGCAATTCAAAATTTCCTGACCGACTGAAACTCTTCCCACAGTGAGAACAGCGATAAGGTTTCTCTCCTGTGTGAATTCGCTGGTGTTTTGAAAGGTCTCCTGAGTTCCTGAAACTATTTCCACAGTCAGAGCAGCAATGCGGTCTCTCTCCTGTGTGAATTCGCTGGTGTGCTGTACGGTGTCCTGATGAGTTGAACCTCTTTCCACAGTCAGAGCAGCGATAGGGTTTCTCCCCTGTGTGAATTCGCTGGTGTATCACAAGGTCTCTTGAGCTCCTGAAACTCTTTCCACAGTCAGAGCAGCAATGCGGTTTCTCTCCTGTGTAAATTCGCTGGTGTGCTGTACGGTGTCCTGATGACTTGAACCTCTTTCACAGTCAGAGCAGCGATAGGTTTCTCTCCTGTGAATTCGCTGGTGTATCACAAGGTTTCTGAGAGACTAAAACTCTTTCCACAGTCAGAGCAGTGATACGGTTTCTCTCCTCTGGTATTTTTTAATTCTCTCCTCTCAGTATTTTAAATTCCTTAACTGGGTCCTTGCTTGAACTGCTGGACTGGAACCTGGAAAAAACAAACAGGAGAGAAAAATCAGAGACTGTTTTAAGTAAGAAATGCAGCAAATGTTCCTTCCTCATTATGTCATTTCATGACCTTTTCTGGGTTAGGTAGTGTAGGTAACTGTAGTGTAGTCCGCACCAGGGAGGCTGCAAAACTGATTTGATTTCATCCATCTGAACGCATGAAGGAACCTTCTAACCTCTCTTTAACTGAACTTTAGAGGACAACTAAGGATGAGTGAGTATAAGTTTAATTTATTCATCACAGGAATAGTAACCTACTATACTGTTTTTTCTGGTGTTGTTGATTATTGTTTATTATTTGTCAAAAAGGGTCGCAATGGGTACCTATCTGTTATTAATACTAGCCCGATCAGCTAGATTAGGATAGGGAGATTGTAGGGGTAACAGAGCTGTACATTTCTAAGAGGAATCAGTGCACTCTGATTCTGGAGCCCTGTGCCGATCTCGGAAGGTTTGATCAGGAGAGTCAGCCTAGAACTTTTAGTCTTTTCAAAAAAACAGATTTAAGGGCGGTGTAAAAGTAGACAGATTGGGTGTTTGAAATACTATACCAGAGTATAATGGTCCTGATCCCATTCCGTTTGCGAAGACCAGGGAGTCAAGTTGTTTATTGCTGATTTCCTGAGAGGACTGTACATACAGTTAAGCTTGCCTATGTTGGGGGCTCCCGAGTGGCGCATCCAGTAAAGGCGCTCACGTGAGCGCAGGATGCGCTCTATAGTTTGCAAGTCGTGGAGTTCAATCAGGCTGTTCCTTTGCCGATCGGATGGGGCTTCAAGGGGTGGCGCACAATTGGCCGAGCGTCGCCCGGGGAGGGAGGTTAGCTCGGTCAGGTGTCTTGGCTCACCGCACTGGCGACCTTCCCCTGTAGTCTGGCCGGGCGCCTGCGGCTTGCCTGTAAGCTGCCCGAGAGCTGCGTTGTCCTCCGACGCTGTAGCTCTTGGGTGGCTGCATGGTGAGTCTGCAGTGTGAAAAAAAGCGGTTCGCTTGACGGCACACGCTTCAGAGGACAGCGTGTGTTTATCTTCGCCCTCCCGAGTCAGCGCAGGGGTGGTAGCGGTGAGCCGAGCATAATAAAATAATTGGCCATTCCAAATTGGGAGAAAATAATAAATTATTGGCAACGACTAAATTTATAAAAAAAAAATAAAAAAAGCTTGCCTATGTTGAGAGTAATTGAACAGGCAAATGGGAAAGGCTCACCTAGGTTGCAAGAGAACCCAGAGAGTCATTTGTTAGATTGGGTTGCAGGAGAAACCAGAGAGCAGTTGAATGCACAATAAGCTTGTCAAGGTTACAGGAGTTTTCTGGGAGTAATTGTGTGTACGATAACCTTGTTTGTTGATTGTAAATGAGAGAGTAATTGGAAATAAACTCATTGATTATATGTTGCATTCTGCTGTATAAAAATAGAATCTGCTGATTGAATATTAAAAAATAGAAAAAATGAATAAGAGTGATTGAATATTAACTCCAATATATCTGTGGATTAGAAATAAATGAATAAGAGTGATTGAATATTAAGTCTAGTATATCGGCAGGGGGTGGGGGGGGGGTAAGCCTGCCGATTCGGAATAAAGTCATATTCCCCAATAGATGTCATATTAACCCTGTAGACCCCAGATTAAATACAGAACCCTCCTGTAGATTCCTGAGAATTTTGACCAACAGTGGCGATTCCACCTAAGTTTGATTCAAATAAATATAACTAAAAAAAACAAGTAAAATGTATAATTACAGGTTTTATTAATTCTAAACAGGACAAATTATTCTTTGAAACAACACCAGCCTTGACAGTTTGTGCAAAGCAGACAGCAGAGTGAAGAGATGGGGAAGACGAAGGGGCTTCCGGGTCGCGTCCGCCACTGAACAGAAAGGAGACAAGAAGGAAGGAGGGGCTTCTGTTCCATTAGCCAGTAAAATGAGAAGAGGCGAAAAAGAAGGTGGGGCTTCTAGTCCGGCAGCCAGTAAGAAGGCAGCTGCCATCCTGTTGGTCAGGAAAGAAGGAGCCTCAGACTAGCATTCTCAGGGGGAGGAGCTAAAGTTACCAGAGAGGAGCTCAGCCCAGCACTCTCGGGGGGGAGCTTCCGCCAGCCCAGTTACTAGAGAAGGAGGCGGAGCTCTCAGCCCAGCATTCTCAGGGGGAGGAGCCAGTTAATAGAGAAGGAGGCCAGCCCAGTTACCAGAGAGAAGGAGGCGGAGCTCTCAGCCCAGCATTCTCAGGGGGAGGAGCTACCACCAGCCCAGGAAGGGGGAATGGCAGTCGTGTCAACCAGAGGGGGCGGAGCTATGGTTCCCACGGGAGAAAATGAGCCTGTCGGAGCGCCTGAGCCGACAGCACCCCTGCCTGAGTGGCGCTTGCCCCAGCAGCAGCAGAGGAGTGGCTGTTGCCACCACTAGCAGCAGTGTGGCCACTGCTACCACCACCGCCAGAGGGGGCATAATGCCGCCAGGAGTGTGGAGGTTGCCACAACCACCAGAGGGGGCGTTGCTGACCCTATGCCCTGCACGCAGCCAGATGGGTTAGTGCTGCTACATGGGGACATGGGTCTTAAGGGAAAATGTGGGGTTAAACGGGCGCCTCTAACAGAAGCCCAGGGGCAACAATAGGATAAAAAGTTAGAGACAGCGGGGCAGACAGCAGGGTGTCCAGGTTAGAAAAGGCAGCCATGTCCGTCTGGTATTTGACAGGTGTCAGGGTCGGGGTCGCTGGACTCTAACTTTCCCACCCCTACCCAGGGGTTAAACGTTATTAGGAGGGAAGGAAGGTAGCCTTTTCTGTCGGAACGGCTTTTGTGAAAGTGGGAGGAATATGATCAGGCTGTTGTCAAATGATTGGGCTTTTAAAAGAGAACCGAGTGCCAGTCAGTGCCAAAGTCATAGTCTTCAAAAGTCAAGTGTCAAAATGCTTGAGTGACGTTATGGAAACATATAAAAGTTCAAAATGTATGAATTGCTTTTGAAAAAAAAAAAAAAAAGTACCAGAAAACTCTGACTATTCAACAAGGTCGCTGTAAGAGATAGCCGTCTCTTTTAAAGAAGAACATAACATTAAGTTTCATATTGCACACACTATAGCTTCTAGAGGGAGAGTGAATTAGAGGACTGGGAATGTTAATCAAATATCTTAACTGTTTCATCGATTTTTACCTACATAATTGGGTACAATATGGTTTCACAAACAAACCTACAATAAATTGAACTGTGTTTGGGATCTCAAGCTGTGTTAAAACGGACTGTGTGAGAATGGAGAAAGAGATGTTCAGCTGCATTCTGGGACTACAGGCTACCACACAAACACACACACACACACACACACTCATTTGAATGCCCACTTTGAAATAATATACTTTGAATACTTAGAAGTGATTAGAAGAAAATAACATGAATTTGGTGATTGATTTTGCATAGAATTAATTAACACATAAAGCATTTTTGTTGTAAGAATCATTTAAATTGTTTATTTTTACTTTTGATAAACACTGAAAGACCTTGGCTGTTAACTCAATCTGGTAGTTATGGATATGTTCATTAAATTACATTGAAGTTTTACCCCAATTAGCCAAATTTGATAAATTACTGTGGATGGTCTTTAGGAGCAGGTCCATTACGATGTTTATCTACCAGTACCATTGAGAAAGATCCATGAGAATAAATGCAATTCATATTACAAAATAAAAAGTAATCTGAACATTTGAAATGTAAGACACATTGACACTGTAATAAGAAAACAAGTTTTGCTTTTTAACCATTAACTAATTAATGGCTTGTAGACTGAGATTATGGAAAAGCTAATGATTAAAAACTTTTTACAAAAGGGGCCTTGGGCAGCAAATTGGGGACCACGGAAATTATAGACACATATGGCGAGGGGAATATGATGGTTTGTAAAACAAGGAAACAGCCGATATATAAATGGTTTCATCGGATTAGTGCAAATTGTTTAAAGGCTGATATTGTCTAGAATACATTCTAAATTAAAGTCTTAGACCTATATTTCAATGGGGAGGTTGGGGCAAAAGTCATGCAATATACATTTAGGGTTTTCAAATATTAACAAAGAATAAATCCTTCACTTGATTTTTCATTTCAGAAGTTGTTGTTCTGTGTGCATTGGTGAGCCTGCTAGCAGTCACGAAATACACCCTTGGCCGGATCCCTCAATGAGGTATCAACAAGTCGATTACTGCTTTGCTATGAACTAAGATCTAGTGGAAGCAGTGATTAACAAACGAGGAGAACTCCACAGTGATGTTAATAGAGGGGAAGCGAGAACCCAATTGATACAGGCAGTACCTCCAGAACAAAATACTGATGAACAAAAAAACATAACACCTGTTGCTTTTGCATAAAGATTGGAGATGTCCAATCCCTAAAGAAAGAGGAACATGGAGGTTGGCATCGGATTCAATATCCCTGTTGGAAAAAAATTCCTATTGGGGTGGGGGATCGGACATTCCTTTAAGGAGATGCAATTCATCCCTTCAATGCAAAACACACTGGAACTTACTGGTTGCAATATACCAGAGAATAAACTTGGACCACTCTCAATGTGTTTCAGCTTTCATTTCTGAAACAAAACCCATTATTATTAACCACGACCATGACCAAAACCACTGATACCACATAGTCCACAGACTACTCCAGGATCCGCAAACAGACTTGTGTTTACCGTTTCGAAAAGACTACTGTTGAAAATGTTCAAATAATCAATGTTGACTGTGCTTATTAATGTTGATAGTTGGAAAATATGCTAGAAATGTGTTGTTTAAACGGCATTAGGTCTAACTCGAAAGTTATCCAGGGTGCCGTTTCCCAAAAGTAACTCGACCATCGTAACAGCAACGTGTCAAATCTGATGTGTTTCCCAAACACTGTCGTTAGTCAAGGAGCTCATGAATAGCATTGTGGGTTCACGAGTGGTCTGGGATAATTGAGAGGAGACTTTGTGAACACACAAGGGCTGCGGAGCACCACTTGAAGTGTGTGTGTTGAGGGCATCAACATATACATTCTGGTTTAAGTTTAATAATTCTTGCTTTCAACAGTATATTGCGTCGCTTTGTGTTGAATTTATTGCATTTATAACAAATAAAAAGGGTAATTTTATTAAGAATAAAAAAAGACCAGTATTTAATTGTATCGTTTTGAAGCCGTTATTTTCAATTGCAATGCGTAAAATAAAGACGATTATATGAGGGCAGAAGTACAAAGTTTAGTAATACAAAGTGTACATAAGATCATGATTTAAATGGAAATTGAAATAATATCTGGAAGATGCTGTTATCACAATACATAATGGTTACTCCCCGTGACCCTGTAAAGGATTAAGCGGTTATGAAATGGTTACTTGGATATACTGAACGGAGACATCACCACCAGGGGCCAGAAGAAAAAAAAAAAACTATTATTATCATTGCGCTGTAAGCCTAACCTACCTGCATTCTATATCTGGGATGGATTGAACTTATTATTACCAGTATTAGGCCTATTATTATTTCATTACTTATCTTTATTAATAGACAACATTGATCTATATTTATAAACAAAAGTGCTAGTAGTTTATATCTTTAATTTACTTATTTTAGTTAACTAGAGCTTGTTTTACTGTACCGTCAGTTCAGGAGAGTCCAGTTAAGAAGAGAAAGATTGAGTTTGGCACGGTTGTTTTGTATCCCTTTTCACTGTAATAAACCCTCCATGCTTGATTCAAGTGGCCTGTTCGCATTTATATAACCCATGCCTGGTTGGCTAATCTTTTTAAACCCTTACAAAATTACAGTATATTAACAATACAAATTTGTATCTCTGCTTGTTCATTTTCCAAAGTTTCCTCGTCTATATAATCGCCAGGTCTCAAATAAATTGGCAGTCTCCAATAGGCGCTGGTCTGCTCGTGAGTTTTGTAAATAAATGCCCGGCCGTTTAATAGAAGTTTCACGGTATGTGTTAATGTCCATTTAACTGCTGTTAAATACTTTTGTACATGTCCGGCTACAGAGATTAGCACTGTCTCTCAGAGCTGGCCTTAGGGCAAGGCAAGCAAGGGGACCGCCTAGGAGGGCCCCACCCCCAAATTGTGTATATGACGTCTTGAAATGAATCCCGATTCAGACTCTTCACAATAATCACCTCCAAAATATATTGATTTCTGCTGACCAATTTACTGTATGCACAGACTGACAAAGTGGACGTATTTCCTCATGTGTGTACTTGTTCTGCCATAACGGCCCTCTTATTGAAGGATGGGTCCTGATCATGGCATGATTTTTTTAATTAGTAAAAAAACACTTTTTTTTTTTTTAAAAACTCAATCAAAAAAGTAAACCTACAAAAAGGACCCTTCACTACAGCATTCACACAGCGATATTACAGGCTCAGCTGCAATTTGGCAGCATACCTCCATTTACATAGAAGGCAGATCATGCAGTGTTAAAACATGCTGCCTGTGTGTCACACTTCAAAAGAATATACTGTATGTTGCACACATTAAATAGGGATTCGTTTTTTTAAAAACAAAAACATTCTTTAAATCTGCAAGAGCACAAAACATAAAACCTACCGGTAACTCACATTTCAGTATGGTACTTAGACAAGTTAAACTGACAGTTTGTTTCAAACTTTTTGTGCCATGTAATGATACACATAAAACAGTAGGCTACAGTATTTGAATTAAAGAATAAACCATTTTAGCCAGAACTCTCTAACTTATTCTAATAAATTAAACTTTGTTTTATAATATAAAGCAGAAATGCTGTTAACATATGGTATTTTTAATAGTATTTGTGTTTTTATCATTTATATTCTGAGTGAAATTAAATATTTAAGCTTATTTATTACCCAACCTGTGACATAAAATATACAATATAGTAGCTCACGCTGGTCAGACAGTTGGTTTCGAACTCAGCCCCCTGTCATCAGCTGCAGATGTGAGCAGGACCAGATTTCAGAACACTCTAAAAAATAAGGGAGTTTTAGGACTGTACCAGTAACATCTATTACATACATTATAGGGTGTTACATACTGTCCTATATAAAATGTGGTGTCTGTTCACACTGAGAAAAATCTGCTTCACACCGCACTGTGCCACCACTGAACCACCTTTGAGAGTGTCGCTGCATTTACCAGCATGTCCCATTGACACTGAAAGTGATTCCGCATCAGTGCCGCCACACAGACACAGTGATTTGCTTCAGTGTAGACAAGTATGCAAATGAACCTGGATGCTAATGTTGAGCCCTGCTATCTGTTCTCAGCCTCTCAGTCACACTGTGGCCATCACTCAGTGTAGAATGACAATGTCACAGCTAGTCAGTCACTCACCTGCTGGACTGCACTCTGAATGCGAGCTCCTGTCTTCCTGTCCACCTCCTTGCATGCTGTTGGGAGAGCCTTCCTCTCCAGAGCCTTGCTTTCTCACAGATTTCTCCAGCACCACGCCACACTCCCAGAGGTGTACCGGACCCAGCTCAGTGGGGGCTGCTTTCAAGTCTTCGGATTCTTCCTTCCCTGGTTTCAAGAGTACCTCCTCTTTTCAGGGCTCCAGTTTAATCACGCACCATTTCCAGCACCTCTTCTTTCATAGAACTGGTTCTTCTGTCTGGGAGATCTCCAGTTCGTTGTGCTCAGCTTTAATTCCAGACACCACTGGCTTGATGCTGTCACAGGGCGCCTCACAGAGCTCCTGTTTAATGGGGAGGAAGCCAGTCCAGTGAACTCCAGTTCTAATAGGGACCAGTTCAAGTTTGGGAGCTCCTCTTTAATCGGGACAGATTCCATCTTCACATTGTCCAAGGCATCAAACGTGGTTCTGCTTGGTAACTGTCAAAAAAAAAAAAAAAAAGATTAAGGGCTGGTTTTCATCACAGACCCTGATTAGCACTAATGCTGAGGCATGTCTACACTGAAGCAAATCACCGTGTCTGTGGCGGCACTGATGCGGAATCACTTTCAGTGTCAATGGGAAATGCTGGTAAAATGCAGACACTTTTATTCTGTCACTGACCGTCTCTCGAGGTGGTTCAGTGGCAGCACAGTACCGGTTCTGAAGCAGATGTTTCTCAGTGTAAACTGCAATGCCACAACAGACACTGCATTTTACATAGAACAGTATGTAACACCCTATTATATTTGTAATGGACGTTAATGGTACAGTCCTAAAAAAAACATTTTTTTGTGTATTGAAATAGGGTTCAACCCATCTGCAGCAGGGAGCCAAGTTCAAAACAAACAAACTGCAGTGTACAAAATGAGGGTCGATAGAATAAAAAAGTCATTTTAAATTACTAAATGATGCTTTAATCATGTAAAACTTTGTAGATCAACTTATTTAAAAAATGGACTGATATGATCGATTGCTCAAAGTAGGTGTTAATCTCAGGGATCCTAGAAATCTGTTTATAACAGAATACTGTGGAAAAATGCGAATTTGCATTTTAGCAGAGAATTTGTATTTTTACATTTTGTGAAGAATGCAAAGAACATCTATGAACCCCACCAACTGAATGAGTTGTAAATGTTTTAATGTAAGCACCAGTGACACTTCTGCAATGTGCACATCATCACCCTGTTGTGTTTGATCAACCGCTACACCTACACTCTACAAGAAGCCTGGGAAAGTACTGGATGTACTTCATTCATCCGATGGGGATAAAATAAAATAAGGGTTTTGAGGTTTGTGCTTTGAAGTTTCGGTTAGGATTGTTAGGATTATGGTGAATTATAAAAAAAAAAAAATTCATGTGATGAACGAATAGCAACTGCCCACCAGCGTCGAGTATGTGGGGGCCGTGAGACCTCAGCCCCCCTCGGGGAAAGTCAGCATTTTAAAAGGGGGCGCAACACCCCCTGTGTTTTGAGACATGTTGTCAGGGCATCCCTGCTGATCACAAATGAAAAGAAAAATGGTTTCACATTACTAGCATGAAATACATTGAAAGCACTTAAAACAAAATACCTATAGTTTGTATACACAGCAATGCAGTCGAATACGTTTGCCTAGAGATTTATTGGTATAGAACTTCTGACAGATATATCTTATAGTCAGTCTGACATACATAACCAACCCATAAATAATTCTTTAAAAAAAAAATCTTATAACTGCTGTGACTACATTTTCACCATTTTGGTGTTGTAGTCACATTCATGGGTTCTTTTTGTTAAAGATCACTTAACTCTGTTATTTTACTAACATGTCAAAACTACAGATATATATCTATAGATAGATCTAGAGCTACAATCAGCAGAGTTCAAGAGAGATTTCGGTCCATCATCTTGGGTGATGATAAGAACACTAGAGAGAGTACACATAGTTCTATATATGTCTCTGGAGGGTTCCAGTTTAGTAATACACACCATTTCCAGCACCTCTTCATTCACAGGAAGGGGTTCTTCTGTCTGGGAGATCTCCAATTCATTGCGCTCAGCTTTAATCCCAGACACCTCCGACTTGATGCTGTCAGATGGCATCTCACAGAGCTTCTGTTTAATAGGGAGGAAGACAGTCCAGAGAACTCCAGTCTAATGGGGACCAGTTCAAGTTTAGGGAGCTCCTCTTTAATCGGGACTGATTCCATATTTAAACTGTCCACAGTATCAAATGGGGTTCTGCTCGGTAGCTGCCAAAAATAAAAAAAAAGAAAGATTATAAGTCCTGTCAAAGAGGTTCAAGTGGGGGCTCCTGATAGGCACACCCAGTAAAAGCGCTCGCCCGAGTGCAGTGGATTTGTATTTCACTTTCAGACACGATAATTTAAGATGGACTTAAAAATACCAGAATTATTCTGATCTGACTCTTAAGATGGATTTCACTTTTAAATCGCCACAAAACATGAAGATGTTTAATTTAAATTACTGATTGCGCATGTCTATTCAAAAACACTCCTGCAAATTGGCGAGTTTTCGGTTTAACCCTGAAGCAGAAATCGTGTTAACCATTGACACACACACACACACACACACATATATATATATATATATATTAAACATGGATTACATTGTCAACGTGTAGTTTATACTAACGTTTCAGAAAATGCAAACATTTGACTACATGATGTATTCACACAAAACAGGAAACAGGCTGCTCTCGTACAAGCAGTGTTATAGATTAGGGGTTTCCACAAACGATTAGACTCACTGTGTATTACTTCTAAATGAACACACTTTATTGAAAATCACACATCCGGTACCACGAACTCAGCTCTTCCCAGAATCCCGCTCTCCAACATCTTCCTACCAGACCCCATCTCCCTGTAACAAAGGTTCCCACCGAGTAAGCGCTACAATTCATTGAATCACCAGACTGTTACATTTGTTTAGTTGCAGGTTAGTAATATTACGAAAGCACACAATTACTTTAATTGCTTGTTCTTATATCACTGACCAATATAAATCACGATTTTATGAAATGGTTAACAACTCACCGCTACTAATCTTCAAAAACTCAAACCCGCCGCAATACTTGCTCTTTAAAATGATGCGTCCGGTTCAGTTGAGTTTTTTGGAAACCAAGCTTGTTCTGGGGCAGAACAAATGCTTTGCTTCTGATTGGTTACTTGCGAGTCTAAAATGTTTACTGAACATTTGATTGGCCACATTATGTGACAAAAAGCTGGTGGGAAAGACCAGGAAGAATTCAGGTGTGTTCTTGACTTCATGTTAGAACTACCCACTGAAATGCATAGAATTATATAAAATATTGTGTAGAAGAAAAGAGGCTGTATCGAACTACCGATATTTAATATATATTTTTTTTAATTTGCAAGATTCGTACATATACAATATTTTTAATACTAGTGTTTCCAAAGATGGTTTAGTCAAGTTTTTCATGGCAATGCAGTGTTGGTGATACAGAATGAGACTTGAGTTTAAAATATGTCTGCCTTGAGCAGTGCAGGTCTGTGTCCTCCTGGCTTTCTAATCATCTGTCGAGCATAAACAAATGACCACTAAACCTACTGCTGCCCCTCGTCAGCGGGTCCAATGACATATCTAGCCCATTTTATCATTAATTACACAACACAACTGAGATGGGCTGTTTTAATAACTTTTGGGTTGTGTGTGTGTGTGGATTTGTGGGGGTCGTTTCAGAAGGCAGGGGTCAGGACACAAGGAATGATTTAGATTATTTGAATTTGGAGCTCATTTCGTTACTTTACGATATTTATGTTTATTTTCCCTTCAGTATAAAGTTTGCTTTTCAGGTTGTGTGTGTGTGTGTGTGTGTGTGTGCGTGCGTGCGTGCGTGTGTGTATGTGTGGTCGGGCCTGGTTAGTACTTGGATGGGAGACCGCCTGGGAATACCAGGTACTGTAAGCTTTTCTACCTACAGGTTGAAAGGGGGCGCTATTTCCCACATATTTTAATAATATTCTCACACTTGTTCCAACTAGAAAAAAAATGTACATTTTATTTTAACATTTAACATGAAACTTTTAACATAAGTAAATAATATGAACTCAATCCATCCTGCCCTTTTCCCATGTGTGTGTGTGTTCGAGTTTGTTAAAACATAAAAAAATTACATTATTTTTCAGTTTGATAAATAGACATTATTGTGGAATTCGTGATTTAAAGACATTGAGATTCAATGTATTATCAGTATATCAGCCGCATATATGTAACAGCAAATGGTACATGCATATTTAAATATGCTTTTCTATTTTCTAGCTGCCATGAAAACTTACTGGTGTTCCTTAAAAGAAAAAGCAACAACCAACATTTGGAACAGGCGGCGTTTGAGGAGAGAAGAAGAAAGTCAAAAAAAAAAATGTAAGTGGTTTTACTATATCAAGTTGCAATTAAGGACAAATATATTAACACATTGAAATGGTCTTTGTTTTTGTTAACTTTTTCTTAACTCAAATTTTGAAAGATAAAAGTCAAACCATGAGGTAAAAATATTACAATTAACAAATTGTCTTAAGAATTGTATAATTGTTGATGTAGACCTGACTTGGAACCTTAAAAGTTTTGCTGAATATATCGGACACTACTCTCAAAAATTCCACATTGTATTGGACAGGATTAAGCAATACAAAATGTCAGGCATGGAGAGGTGTCATTCAATAGTTGAAATGTTTAAAAAGAAAAATGTCAAAATGAAATTTGTTTATTGCTAATTTTCCAGAAACTACAACGTCATCTCTAAGTCCTGTCAACAGCTGAGAACAGAAGATTAGGGCCCAGGCGATGGGCATCACCAACATTAAAGAGGTGAAGAAACACCTTGACTTACAATCCAGGCGGAGAAGCCCACAGGCAAAACCCCCAAAATGGGGGTCATACTTAATTAGAGAGCATCCTGATTTTGAATCAGCCTGGATTACTCTGGAGAACTGATCAGTATTCAATCAAATATGTCATGATAACAAAAACCCAAGTCCCATAAACAAGTTGATAACCTCCTCAGCTCCAAGCTAGTGCCACTGGAAGCAAACCCTGCCACTTGTTTCTCTAGATCTAACTGCGGACAATGCAAATTGAAGAAACATGGCAGTTTGATTACAACATATTTCTCATTTTTGTTGACCCTTGCAAGGTCATAGGTCGAAGGAGAAATAAAAAAAATAACAACCATAGTTTCTGCACTCAGCATGTCAGAAAAACCCCAGGTGATTTTTTTCTAGTAAAATCTGCACTGGTTGAGTTGGTATGGAATGACCCATATATTAACATGGTGTGCCTCAAATAGATGGAAGATTGGGTGCTAGTCTTCTTTTCTTAGTTATAACTATAATAATAAAATGATATTATCTCAATTTCAGACACATTTTAAATGAGGAACTCAAGTCTAGATGAATTTTTATTTTTTATTTCAGGATCAGCACATCAAGCGTTAATAAAGGTCAGTTTATTCTTAATTGTCTTGCCTCTATTGTCATCCTTTTACCCACCCTATGGTCTCCTTCATTTCCTTATGTGCAGCAGCTCCTGGCACACATGTCTCCAACCTTATGGGCCAGTTCATTCTGAACAGGCAGTTCCTATAACCCCTCCTATAGAGAGCAGGAAAGCACTGAGCTAAACATAAAACTGGGAAGGATAATCTAACTGCTGAGTCACCCCAACCCTATCAAGTCCCACCTGTGTTCACAGCTCAAATCTCATAGAACTGTCTGTGACACTTATTGAAACACAAGTGCAGCTTAGAACACAGACACAAAGAGAACTAATCCACTCTTCTATTAAACTGTGAACTTAGTGTTTGATTGAATCCCTCTCTGAAACAGGCAGCAGTGCCCTGCCAAGCTGCACACACTGCCATCACTCACACTGACCACAAGAGGGGCCAGAGCACTACTGCTGCCCCATACTGTAACACAGTAATTAAACAATTGAAATAGGCAGCAGTGAGCTCCCAGTGAGTCAGTTCTTCCATTGTTAACACAAGGCTCCTCACCCCAGTCATCTAAACACTCCAGTGTGGTCTGTGTCTGGAGGAAGGAGCTGCTCACCATGGTGTAGTTTACATGTATGTGTCACGGGTAGGGTGTCCACACTGTAACCTGTATGATACCAAGAGATTTTGTTGACTATGCCACCTTGGGTTTGGGAAGGACAAGGACCTTCATGGCCGAGAGGAAATAGAATTTGCCCCACGCGGCTTGGCAATTTTGAGTGAGTATTTAGGCGCTGGCCTAAATCTTCTATGACGCTGGTTTGTGGACTGACCACGCCTGCCTGCGTTCCTCGGTTACCTGCTGGTGTGCCCTGAGGGCTTATGCCTTAGGTCACCCAGTGGAGCTGTGGGGACTGGGACTGTTAGGTGTGACAGTCCGAGTCTGGGAGCTCGCCAGCAGCTCGACCTACCCCATGCAGAGGCATGGGGAGGGAGCAATGCGCCCACCTGACTGGACGCCTCGCGTTCCTGGTGGGATCTTTGCAAAATCTCCACTGCTGGCCCAAACGTATGACCTGGGGATATGGGCGCGTCAAGCAGCGGCCTTATCCGCATCAGGGACCCTGGCTTGAGACAGCCATAACTGTCTACAAGCCACCACTAAGCTAGCCAGGCTCCGGCCAAGGGCTTGCCCTTGAGACGGAGACTTGTAGCAATGTGCTGGACAGGGCGCAGCTCCGGGCCACAGGCCGGGGGTGGGGCTTCACGCAATACATCTAAATATGTGGTCAGCACACTAGCTGTATTAGCCAAGCGAGTTGCCTGCGCTTCTGCTGCGTAGGCTCACTTCAAATGTCTCCGTCACCCTGCATTGGGGTTCGGGCACAGGTCTTTAATTAGACCACCCAC
>JAHFZB010000422.1:0-14283 GCA_036884735.1 Huso huso
AATAAATAATTACAATTGCTATTCATGCTGGTTTTACACCAGTGCGATACTTGATTTATTTAGTATATCTCCAGTGTTTGTTTGTCTGTCTATGTGTTTTGGCCACCAAGCCATTTTGTTTGTTCAGTCAATGTTTGTTCTGTTTTGTTCAACTCTTTTATTTTGCAATAAACCGGTGCATCAGCGCAATTCACATTTCACCTCACAGTACTGTGTATTCTTCCAGGTCTGACGTCACCACCACCACCAGCCAGCCTGTCCACAGGGACCCAGCACTGTAGACTTTATTCTGCAATGCTGGGACCGAAAATGTTATTGGGAAGAGGATTTTAAAAAGTACAGAAAATGGAAGAGAAGAAAGTCACCGAAAATCCATGTAAAAAATATGTAAAGTTAAGGTACAATTAATCCTTATAGGAATAGACAAAGAGAAGTACCAAAGAGAAGTACAATGTTTTACTCTCATATCCCCAACAAACGTAGAACAGTCAGCAGATCCCCTAGATAAGACAGAAACTATTTAGAACCCCAAACAAGAACATACCCTGACATTTAGAATCTAAAGAAAGGCAATTTCTTCTGGGAAACCTAAAAGGAATTTAGAATAAATTGTAAAACAAGAGTTATATACTTTTAAGAGTTTTTCCTTCTTAACTATTATAATGCGTCTCATTATTGGAAAAGGGGGTGGGGGCAGAATGCCCAATATCTTAGCCAAGCCCCAAAAACAGTCTAACCAAGAAGGATGTGCCACAGAAAAATAAGGTCTTTTCTTTGTTAAAAACTGTAAAAACCATGACTCCATGAGTCATATTTGCTCAGAATTATATCTTCTAAGAAGAAAACAAAGAATGGCTGCACTGGTCATCAAGACCCCTGGCCATCTCATAGGAATTTAACTTTAGTATTAACTTTAGTAATTCTTATCTTCATTAGGGCATAACCGTGCCCTCTATGTAACAAACACAATCTAAGAAGTTGTTATACAAGTTTATTATAATGTGTAAATCTGGTATCATTTTCAGAGAGCGATATCGAGAAAATGTTTATATATTATAATAAATGTGATTATTATTATAATAATAATTGGAACCCTGAAATACCACCAAGATTCATTTAAGAATAATAATGTCAAACACTACTTAGTCTTATACACCTGCATCTCTGCTGAATTCTGAGTGACAAGCTGCTACATAGTGTCTAACAATTTGTTTTTCCTGCACTTCCAACTACAAGGACAGTTTTTAATGTGGTGTTGTAACAAACCCCTATGTTAAGCTGCACTGTGTCTTATAGGTGTTATATTTGAAACCAGCATGCATATCTCCTCCCTCAACAATGTATGTAGAGTACAAAGTAGGAGTTCTGTTGGGTTTGGTGGAGGCAACTGCACTCAAAGTAGTAGAGGAACCATGTGTTGGGTTATGTGCAAATGATATAACCTGCCTAAAGTTATGTATGACCAAAGGATCCTGGAGATTTTACAAGTATATCAGACTTCTGAGTGTCTGTCTACTTCTTATGGGCCTACATGCACCTTCACCTTCAAACACAACCCCAGTGTGATGTGAAGCATGAAGACTATTGGGCCAGCAGGACACGAACAATGCCAGATCAGGTGAAAATGTAAGTGCTTTTTAATGCTTTACATTTAAATTTGCCTCGTGTGTACAGCCCATCACAGGTTCAACACCTCTTAAATGTTCTGACAAATCAAGCTCTCTGATTACAAACAATCAAATGACCCTGCAGTATTTTCAGCACTACCACGCAGGTCCAAAGTCATTCTTGAATCAATGTAATTGTATCCTCTGCCATCTCTAGAACAGAAACCTATAAATGCCTTTAATATTTTTGGAGGGCTGTGTCTCAATGAAAATGACAACAGCCATCCATGTTAAAAAGAAATCTGAAAATGTAAGTAGACTTATTTCCATAAGTAAATAAGAATTGGAAGATTGAGGTGACCAGTTTACATTTGTATTTGACCCTTGCTGGATTTGCTTTGTTTGAGTTAACTTGACTGTGTAAAAAGTAAACACTGCTGTGTTTTAATCAGTGGATATTGTTTAATCCAAAGGTCAGGAACATTGTACACAAAATTTTTGTTTAAAATGTACAATGAGGAATTGTATTAAAGGTTAGGATATTGGGTTTTGAAGAAAATAATTAAAAACAATGTTCTAAAAAAAAAAAAGGCTAAGCTGCCATTTGGAAATGCCTTTTTTAATTTGCCCAGACATATTTCAATACATTGTGCCATTTTCTTAAACAGAGACTTTCTTTGGGTCAACATGCCATATGGAGTGGAAAGAGTTTATTGTTGTCAGGTTCTCAACAGTATGAAAGAAAATCTCAAATAAGACAACAGGTTTACAGAACTGAGTGACTTGGAAACTACATAAATAAATAGATATCAGGGTTATGCATTAAAATAGACAGTGTTTCCCAATCATCCTGTTAGTGCGTCAGTTCTCTCAGTTTATCAAGAGTGTAACCATTCATCTGTCTCCATGCAACTCTCTTCTCTTACTGAATGTAGGAAATAATTGTCTCTAGTCTTGCAGCACAGTGTTGCAGGAGGACAAGTGAATGGTTAACTCTGTACTTGTACTTGACATTGTTCAAGGCCTATTGAGGCTTCAGGTGTGCTTCAAAGAGTTTTAAAAAGGAACCAAGATATAAGTACTAAAATAAAAATAATCAGTTGAAGTTGAACCCCAGTAAAAAGTAGCTAGATCTAAAAATTGAGGGAGAACTCACCTCTTAACACTCTTGTTCCAAAACCAGGGTTTTGTGGATCCACAACATTCAGCCGATAGAACCTAGTAAGGTATGGGTAGTTGCTCACACCACTGCATTGCAAATATCATTGACAAATGCACCCTGGAATAAAATCCACAAAATTGCCATACCCCTGTAAGGAATGAGCAGTGAGCTTTTCTGGAGGGGGCAAGTTGGCCAGCTCATAGGCAGTCTTGACTGTATCTGTGATCCATTTGGACAGCCTCTGCCTAAAGGCTTGATCATAGAACTTTGTTCCAGAACAGACAACATATTGTCCAGACTGCCTCCAACTTTTTATCCTGTCAACATTGCGCTGGGCAGAGCTTATGGGAGCTGCAGCTCCCTGTCAGACTAGAAGGAGGTGGAAGAAGCCTCCAAATCCACAGACTGGTTGACATGGAATGCCGAGATAGTGTTCAGCAAAAAAGCAGGATTGGTAAGAAGCATAACCTTTGTCCTGGCTTCTGCAAAAATTAAGCAGGCTTTCACAATCGAAAATACTTGCATCTCACCCACCCACTTAGCCGATGTGATTGCAAACAAGGAAGCCGCTTTCAAAGGTAAATATTTCAGCTCAGCTGAATGCAAGGGCTCAAAGGGAGGCTTCATAAGTGCTTCAAGCACCACATTAAGCCTCCAACGAGGGACAACATCCTTCATAGGTGGTCAAAATTTGCCCCGCCAGAAAGCTGAGCTCGTGGGGAGACTGAATCAATTTTCATTTGGCAAGCTGAATAGCTGCCAAATAGACCTTTAATGTAGAAGGGGATTCACCTTACCAACAGGTCTTGCTAAAAGAATTGCAGTATAACTGCCATGGGACAGGTCGTGGGGTCAAAGCCCTTAGGCTAGCACCACTTTTGAAAACGCCCCACTTATACCCATACAGGTAATGTGTGGACACTGCTCTGGCATTTTGCAGGTTGTCAATAACCCTGTCAGAAAGCCCAGATGGCTTAAATGTTGCCGTTCAGGGGCTACACCCAAGAGCCACAGGCTCGATGGATTGGGATGCCACAATGTCCCCGCGCCTGCCAGGTCCTGTGTGATTTTCTCCAGGCACGGCGGGGAGCATGGCGAGCAGTGGGAAGACATACTTTCAAACCATTATGTGGAGTGCCATACTACACAGTGCCCCAGCCTAGGCTGGACACGTTCATGGTGATGGCCTCCCTTTTTTTTTGGTGACACTGCCCAACACTATGGTGAGGTGCAGATGGGCAGGCTGTTTGCACCATTAGAGTGCCCTTAGATAGTGAAGAACACTGTCAACGGGAAGCCGTGGTTCAATGCAGGCTGAAATACCCTGCTATTGAACCAGGCTTGCACAGGGCGCATGCGAGGTATGGTCTGAGACCCTCAAGCTCAAAGTTCTGGAACGTCATTACCATGAGCACTCTGTTGAGCTGAATAGCTCGAATAGGCGGCTATTCTCTGCACTCTGCCGTCCGACAAGAGCAGACAGCATGGACACAGAGTCCAAGCACACTCCTAGATAGGAGGCTGTCTGAGAAGGTGTGAGCTGGCTCTTTGCAGATTCACCGTAAGCCGAACCATAGAAGGTGGCCGATGAACAGTTACGATGAACAGAGCGTAGGAGACTGGGCAAAACGAACCAGTCATCCAATAATAGAGTACTCCTGGTACCTTTGAGTCTCAATGGGGCCAGCATAGCTTCCCTGCACCGAAAAGGCATGGCATGTAAAGGCCAAATGGCAAAACTTGAACTCGTACACTGTTCCCTAAAAGTGAATCGCAGGTACTCAAGTGTGCCGGTTTTTATGGGGATATGGAAATAGGCATCTTTGAGGTCCACCTTGATGAACCAATTGCCTGGCATGAATGACTGCAACTTAGCTGTTGCATCGTCACATTTTGAACCTCCTTCGGCTCACAAGAGGTTGACCTGCTTGAGGTCAAGGATTGGTCTGAGGCCACTATCCTGCTTGGGCATGGAGTAGAACCCATCCTCCAATTGGAGGGAGTGTACCATATGAACAGATCATTTTTGCAGCAGAGCTGCTACCTCCTGAGACACCACTGTGATGCCCTGTGGGTCTGTGACTTATTCTGCAGTCACGCCCCGAAAGGGAGGGGTATTGTGCTTGAACTGTAGTGAGTAGCCAGTCTGAACAGTAGTAAACACCCAGATGTTTGTGGTGCACTGATGCCAATATTCCAGATGACTCCCTGAGAAGGGGCCTGGACCTGTGGCAGCAAACCCCAATCCATCGAACCTCAGAGATGCAGAGGGATCTGTAGAGCTGCAGGAGAAATGTTTCTCCAACGTACGCTTGGAGAATGTACACAAAACTCGCAGAAATGCGGTTTACCAGTGTGCCTCCTTTGGGTGCTGCTGACTCGGGCAGGAAGAGCATCTGCTTGTCCATAGGTAGGCTGACCTTGCATATGTCACAGGGATAAAACCAAGTCATTACGCAAATAGCAAGCAATGTACCAAAAGAATGTACAGTTGCTACCTCAGCTTGCTAAAAACAGCAATTGGACTGTCAAGGAGGCCTGCTTGGTACCAGATTGGGGATTATAAAACCCTGGTCGGTAGCAGATCGGAACTGGGACTGTGCCTTCAAATCTATGTACAATCAAGTCTTTAATATTCCCTCTGTTTTGACCAAAACATTAGGAAGTATAGAGCTTTTAACATGGTCTCGCCAGCAGCTGTCAGAAGCATCACACAACACTGCCTCTTATATGTGCCTAAACTGTGGAATTCATTTCCAAATTCAATCAAGTGGTATAAAAAAAAATTGAGGTCAAACATATACTTTTTAGTTTTTTTGGATCTTCAACTTGTGAGCTGCTTGATATACTCTGTTTTGGTACTATTCATGGAAACAGCTTCTAAAACACTGGATCCATTTCAAAATACAGGCATAATAATACCCTGTAGCTACCATTTTCTAATAAACACAAGCTGTACTTAGCATGCAGTTTTGTGATGATAACCAAGTTGTGGAAATACACACATTAATGAAAAATATTTTTTAAATATTTCTTCTCATAATGTAAAATGCCTATGCATATTTTGACAAGCACATTTTCCCATCATCTGTACAGTATGCCAAGAATATTTGCATTGCTCTTTCCTTTCCCCAGTTTATAGTAGCCAGTAGGTCTCAGGCATTCCTTTTGAAATCTCTAAGAGAAGACCTTCTCTGTGTTATTTGTGGAGGTACTGCATGGCAGAATCTAATACTATGCAACACAAGCGGCTGTAAAATCAAGTCTCTTCATATCCTCTTTAATTCCACAGAGTCCCTACTACCTCCTGTCCAGAATGTCATTTTGCATCACGGAACGGTACACTTTTTTCCATCTACATATTTGTACTTACGTTTATTTATTTATAGATTTAAATGTAAATGCATTTCTTAAAGAATTATTTTGTTCTTATGTTAACAAATACACACACACGTATATATACTCACATGTTTCTGTATGAATGTATATGTTTTGATAAGCAAATTCCAAGTGGCCCCCAAATTAATTTGACCTAAAATAATATTAACAGCATTACTGCCCCTCACTAAATTGTTGAAGGCTGGGGTCCACTGTGTTAGTTTGTATATAAGAATGATCCACTCTGATAGTGTCTCCTACTGAGTCATCAACACTTATTCCAACACTGAGCACCTCTGCTTCACTTCTGAGATACTTGCTGAATGCTGAGATGAGAAGCTGGCATGGTTGCAGATAATTATACATATATATAATTATATATAAAATTGTTATATTGAATACAGGAATTTAATGCATCAACATAACACAGTGACATGCAATCAAATTTCCACTCGATTAACAATGCCTTTCCTGTGTCATCCAGGTATTTAATGACTTTAACGAAATACCATTACCCTGTGGTATGCAGATTCACACTTTGGAAGATAATTTATGCAAATGGAGTGTGAACAGATTTTCTTTCATATTCCAAACGCAGTTCAAATGAATATTAAACAGAATGTCTGAAATTACTATATTTTGTTGTGTGACAGGATAGCCGGGTGGGCCAGGTGTTATTGGCAGGATAGAGACTCAGGAGACCAGGAAAGCTGCAATTAATCACTCACAAGCACTTTTAATAAACAAACAAAAAACACAAAATATAAAACAAAAAAGGCACACGGGCCAACCACCACCAAAACACCACAAACAATATTATTTATGTTATAACAGGGTGGTCACTGACACATGTGTGGGTCGTCACTGCATAATAATGAGGTAGACACATTGGGTGTTGACACGTCGCACAGGTGCGCAGATTTAATCAACACAAGTGCTGACACTAGGGTACCAGCAATGGTAGCCCTTGTGTCACCTTTAATAAAGAAAACAAACCTCAAAATAGGTTTGCCACACAAGGAGAGCGCTGGCCTTACTAAAAGAAATGTCATGGTCCATGGAGCCTACTACTCTACACAAACCCTCTCTACACATTGTTTGGGATGCCTTGGCATGAAAGGGGCTATACAAAATACATTTGATTGATTGATTGATTGGGATCAGCCTCCCCTAAACTAAACTACTTCTGGGATCCCGGAGTCCCGGCCTTCTCACGGCGACTCCTGTCTCTTCACACGGGCTCGGTTGGGCAATGCCTTCACGAGCAGAGTCTTGCAGTTCAAGGGTTCCGTAGTAGTTAATCCTGTGGCGCGGACGCTCTCCTGGGTTCTGATCGTGTGCAGGGGTAGATGCTCCCGGGGTTAGTGCTGGCTCCATAGCTTCAACTCCTGGGTTGATACGAATCTGCAACACAACCTAAAACATAACACAGCAGTCTTTCGCTCAGTGCCTGTCTGTATGGCTATGGCCGTGCAGTAGCCCAGAGTTGTAGAGCAGAGGCTTTTTGAGCTCCGCGCAGCCTCCCCGGGCACGACCCCCAGCCAATCCAGACCTCCCGATCAGCTGGGCCAGCCTACCTGCTCAATTATTTCCTTAGCAATGTGTCTCTGGTTGTATGTCCCAGCTGCTTTCATAAAGACACACATGCACCCAAGAACCTACACCAGGGTCTACCTGTAACATGTGTATAATTCCAAATTAAATAAATGTAGATGACTTTACAGAGTCCCATTATTCTCTCAATGTCCCTCTAGCAACCTGGCTAAGGTTATATTTCAGAATTACACGCCATCCCCAATAAAGTATGGAGTAGTTATGAGTTAAATCTACCTGTCACAGTAACATATTTACATTACAGCATGCCCTTTAAATGTAATTCCAGTCAGTGAAATGCTACTATGCTGTCCTATTATAAAGGAAAATGTACAAAGCCAAACCTGACTCCAGAACCATGCTAATTTGTTCTCGGGGAAAGAGCGAGCTCAGAATTAAATGACATCCTGGCATGAATACTGACTGTACAGTAATACTTGACATTTAGAAAGGATGACAACCTCAATTCGAACCCACATTTGTTCTCTGGTTTAGGAGGATTTTTACATAAATGGTAGTATCCGCACATGCACCGAAGAGAATTATTGCAACTGGCAATCAATGTACAATTCAAGTGAAGTGTAACAGGTTTTACATCGTCAATGTTCACAGCTGTTAGTAGCACTTAAACAAGGCAATATAAAAAACACATTACATATGCACAGTAGAGACACTTCACATTAGAAGGCACGGTAAAGGGGCCTCATTTGCTAAAGGGCACTAAATTTAGAGTGAGCGTGCACGTAGTGAGCCTAACGTGCATGATAAATCTAAATTTACTGCCCCATTAACTAACAGAGAATGTATTAATTTATGTGCACACTATTTGACTCATTTACACGCCATAGTGCGGGCACTACATGTAGTGCGAGCGATAATTTAATGCGCACGATAATGTCCGAGACTACACCTGACCACAGTCCAGGCATATCTTTTGGTGAGTAGCTTATTGTGAAAGGTGGATGTGGCTTACATTGACCAAAAATGAGCGATTAACAGACACAGCACTCGGCAGGGGACAGGCAGAGGCAACATAAAGTGAAACTGCACTTATTACCTTTTAATTTTAACATGTATTTCTTGTCTGATGTAAAAAAAAAAAAAGAAAAAGAAAAAGAAAGGCTTTTTCCTTTCTCCTTTAATGCATATACAATAAAAGTCATGTTGTGCAATGGCATATTTTTGTTCTGCTTACTCGAGAAATATTGATTGATAAGACGCAGCCTCAATTCTCTTTCTTGTCTGCATTGTCACCCTGCAGAGCAGGCTCCATAAATCGGGGTGACAGTGTTATGGGAGTACAATCAATAGCACCCATCACATTGGGGAAGCCAGCAACCTGGTAGAAGCCCACTTTCACGTCCTGTAAACCTGTCCTCTGTGTTGGAAATTTAATATAATTCCACGTGAGCTTTAGCAGGGCATGCAGCAGTTGTATTATACACATGAGTAGCTACAGCTTTTAATGACAGGGAGTCTGTGTGTCTGTGAATCCAACTAAACATAGGCTGGAAGAAATCCTAGTGCACTGGACAAATGTGACACTGTTCTGATTTTACTTCGTAAAAAGACTGAAGGGACACAAACCTAAAAAACAAATGATATGCAAACACACACAGAAGATATGAATACAAGGCAGTTAGAAATATATCTGAACCCTGGAGGTCTCGCTTGCTCCCGCAACAGACATAAAAAAAGATCCTTACGTACTTAATTGCAACTGGCAGAATAATTACCACATATTATTGCGATATGTGCAATCCTCTCTGTATAATTCTGGAGTAAAGTAAGAAATCGACTATTACTTCTTAATTTCATACACTATAGCTGTTTTTTTTTTTTGTAAATTGCAGGTTATTAAAATAGGTTGCAGTTAAAGCTGAATGACATAATTTAAAATAAAGAGCTAATACATACATACAAACATACAGCCCGCTGGCCAATTTTTTGCAGTCCGCCCATTAGTTTCTAAAATTGCATTGATGTACTGTATCGTTTGGAATTCCTCTAATATAACACATGTATTCAGCATGTGCAGTCTGCATTGTATGAGTGACATACAATGGATGACCCATACAATGGATGACCCTGAAGTGCTGGATACTAATGACCCTATGTGGTCAGTGGTGGAGAGGGCAGCCCGTCACTTAGGCGTGGACTGGCCTGTGTTAGAGCCAACACGACGCTCTCTATTTGAGTCGCCGTCAGCTCAGCCCCTTCAGTCCAGGATGCTACCGGCATTCCCTGATTTTATTAAGGAGGTGCAGTCCACCTGGGGGGCCCCGGCCTCCGCCCCTGCAACTTCTCGCAAGGCTTCAGCCTTCACCATGCACGGGCGAGCGGCTGGGTTAGCGCCCTTCCACCAGTGGGCGCTGCGTTCGCCCAGCGTTGGTAAAGGGCGCCAACATTATCGGGGCTGGCTAAGGACCCTCCTGCCCTAACAGGCAGTGTGGGATTCTGGAGGCCCACCTAAAAAAGGTACGCCGCGGCTACAGAGGCAGTTAGGCTGTCTAACGTGGCCAGCCTCCTGACGGTCTACCAGGCGGCTCTTCCGTGATCTGCCTGAGTGCCCATCTGTTGCCCTTAGGACCGAGCTGGGTGCAATTGTGCAGCTATTGGTTAAGCTGGCTCAATTGAATCTTGTGAGCACAGGGCAGGAGCATTGCTTCTCTTGTGGTGGCAAGAAGGCAGCTCTGGCTCTCACAGGCGGGGCAGGAGCCTAATAAGGCCCCATTGCTAGATGCTTCGATATCACCAGGGCACACGTTTGGTCCAGCGGTTGAGGAGATGCTGCAACGCTCCATCAAGGCGCGTGAGGCGTCACAGTAGTTGGCAAAAATGTGGCCAAGCAAACCCTTCCAGCCAAGGCGGCCACAGGAGCGCCAGTGGCGCAGGGCACCGCCGCAGCAGCAGGCGCAACCACAGGGCAGTAAACCGCCCCTTTGGGTGTATCAGCACGCAGCCAACCCGCGTTTGCAAAGACCGCAGTGCGGAGGGGGGCGCCCTAGAGGAGGTGGCAGACCCGGCGTCCTCGTGGCTCTGGCCAGGCCCCTCGTGAGCGGCGCAGCCTAAGCAGCCCTGAGAAACCCAGGCAGCTGTTAACCCACCCCTACACTGTTCCACAGCTCCTGTTCTGGCAACAATGCACCAACGACATCTGGGTGCGCAAAACTATATTCACCGGGTACACCCTTCAGTTCGGTTAAACCCCCCCCCTTCAGGGGAGGTGTGGTAACTGCAGTGAAGGACTCGGTTCAGTCCTCAGCTCTGAATATGGAAATACAGGCATTGCTCAAGAAGTGTGCCATTCAACTAGTAGACCCTGCTCTGACCGACCAGGGTTCTACTCCAAGTACTTCCTAGTGCCAAAAAAGCGGGCGGGCTCCGCCCCTATTTTAGATCTGCGGTACTGAACAAATACCTCACGGGTGTTGTCGTTCAAGATGCTTACGCACAGGCACATTGTCCAGTCTTTCCGGCAGGGTGACTGGTTTACCACCGTAGACCTGACAGATGCGTACTTTCACGTTCCCATCTGTCCGGGTCACAGGAAGTATCTCGATTAGCATTTCAGAGCAAGGTCTACGAGTTTTGTGTCCTGCCATTCAGCCTGTCTCTAGCCCCTCGAACCTTTTCAAGTGTATGGATGCCATTTTAGCTCCCTTGCGGGCTCAAGGCGTCCGACTGCTGAACTATCTGGACGACTGGCTCGTCTGCGCGCAGTCAAAGGAGCAGTTGGCACAGCACACAGTGATGGTTACAGACCATCTTCAGCGGCTAGGTCTGAAGGTCAATTCAGAAAAAGCCGCCTGGTGCCGAGCCAACAGACCGAATTCTTGGGTCTGCATCTGGACTCTGTGTCCATGGGCGACCCTGTCGACACAAAGAGTTGCCTCGCTGGAGCGGTGTCTCTCCCTATTCAGGTTGAGAGAAACAGTCAGCATGGAGCTGTGTCAGCGCATGCTGGGGTTGATGGCTGCCGCCTCGCAAGCCCTTCCTTTGGGCTTACTACACCAGAGACTTCTGCAGGCCTGGTTGAATGCCTTCGCGTTGCATCCGCGGAGACAAACACCGCAGATTGAGGGTACCGAACCTGCTGGGAAGCACTGCGCTGGTGGAAAGTTCCGTCGAACATCCGCCAGGGCGTACGCTTGGGTCCCATCTTCCGAAGGGAGGTTATTACGACCGACGCTTCCAACCAGGGTTGGGGAGCAGTCTGGAATGGGTCGGGGACTCGCGGAGTGTGGTCAGGACCCTGGAGGTCGGCCCACATCAATGCTCTGGAACTCAGAGCGGTGGACCTCGCCCTTCGGCACTTCTTGCCAGTGCTTCTAGGCAAGCATGTGTTAGTGTTGTCAGACAACACCACGGTAGTGGCGTATATCAACCGCCAGGGCGGCTTAAGCGGTCCCCGGTCTTCACCGGATGGTAACACGGCTGTTGCTTTGGGCACAACCGCGTTTAGCCTCTCTGCGTGCGGTTCACCTACCGGGCAGAGTCAATTACGCCGCGGATCTCCTGTCCAGAGGAGGTCCTCTTGCAGGCGAATGCGGTCTTCACCCTCGGGTGGTAGAGCGCATTTGGGAATGGTTCGGCACAGCGCAAGTCGATCTCTTCGCTTCATGAGAGACCACGCACTGTCCCCCTATGGTTCTCGGTGGAGGACCTCGACAGCCCCTAGGAGTCGATGCACTGGCTCACGAATGGCCGCCAGGGCTCCTGTATGCATTTCCACCGATTCCAATGCTCCCGCCTTCTTGGAGAAGGTCAGGGTGAGCATCGACAGTGATTCTGATCGCTCCTCGGTGGCCTCGGAGAATATGGTTCCCGAGTCTGGTGCAGTTGTTGCACGGTCGCCCGAAAGAGCTCCCTCTGCAAGCGGACCTGTTGTCCCAAGCCCAAGGAGGGCTATGGCACCCAAACCCCAAAGTATTTTCAAGTTCTATCCACTTAAAATATACAGATGTAGCTTGAACCTCAAACCACAGTGTATCGCCTATAATGTAAATAACACCAAGCTCCAGACAATGCAAACTGTAAACGAGCATTGCATACTCCACATTTGTTTTTGTAAATCGCTAGACGGCTAACACATCTCCGGAGCTGTCGCCTTGGGCCAGCACTACCCGGAACAACACTACACCACAGTCACTGTTAAATTGTTATCACCCACCACGAGCACTACTGCATGCACCCGGACTGGTGACCGTGAATTGTATTATTGTAGGGCAGATAATGTGTGTTTATTATTTGGACTGCAATCCATTTATTATTGTTTCTTCCGTGCTTTACACATTGGTGTGTATTGCCGGAGGTTTATTGTTTGGTCGCCAGACCGGTAGTTATAAATAAAAAAAAACCTTTGATTACACTATGTAACACAATTTTTGTTCCTGGGTAGTAAGTGTTATTTCCTAATTGCTTATGCCTCAAAAGTATAGAAAATGGCTATTATTCCCCACAAACTTTGCTTTTGTGACCAGGACAGTGATATTTTGAAATTTACCTATTTCCAATGAGAAAACGGGCGAATTTGTGTCTTTTCGTTCACATAAAGTCAGAAAAAAACAACATATGAATCCAAATTAACATGTATTTATACTAAAGTAATACAAAATGACTACAAAAGATTTAGAAGTGAGTAGTCTTTTGGTTGGGGTAGTATGGGTTTCTCCCCTCAGCTCCACCTCTGAAATTGTCATCTGGATCTACAACGTCTTCCTCGCTTTCTGACTTGCTGCTCTCTTCTAAAGACTGCTGCTCTCTCTGGAGGAGTGGGTGCAGGGGAGCTCATGGCAGTGTGGCACCGGGCGGTGGATGAAGGAAGGTCCGGATACGTGATAGCAGGTGCATTCTTGCCAGTCCGACGTTTGGAAGGGTCCACCATGCAGAAGTAGCAGTTGCTTGAGTGGTCAGTGGGTTCCGCCAAATTCTTGGGATAGCGAACTTCATGGCTCTCTTTTCCCTCTGTACCATCCTACAAAAAATACATTTATTTCACCCATGACTAATGTGTAAGAGATTCTCACAACATTTTTCATATATGATATATTTTTTCAATAACATTGAAAATTGTAAAACATTTTAAAACTAAAAACTTTTACAATTTTAAAAATTTTAACAAATTTTATAACATAAAATTCCGAACAACAATTGTCCATCTTACCTTCCAGAGTTTTTTTTGCAGTGCTCGCAGGTGAAATGAGGTGCCCAGGGTTTGTCTTGATCCCGACAGGCATGCCGAAAATATGCCTTGTAGGCCTCACACATCTTAGCAGATGCTTCCACGGGAGTACTTTTTCGCTCTTGTCTTGATAAATTGGCCGCAGACATAGCAAAATCGCGTCTGCGGGATGCTTGCAGCCTCTTGATGCCATCTCAGAAAAAAATGCAGATATGTATCCACTTAGGCAGCTGGAACTAAACTGAACTGGTGGGCTTAAGGCCCCTGTATTTATACTACTATTTATATTACTGGAAAGTTCTAGAAAGTTCTAGAAGTTACTCCAAGTTTACTCAGCACTGAATCTATCTGGAATGTTC
>JAHFZB010000422.1:31783-52613 GCA_036884735.1 Huso huso
CTTACAGGATAACCACTTGTAACACATGTTGTGACACACACACATTGTTGTGACACACCCACTGTTATCTGTTTAATACACAAGTGCAAACTGTGACCCTATACCTAATACAAGATAGTTCAAGAAAACACACTAAATAAAAGCATTTACTGAGCATTAGCCACTAATTCATATGTCAATGACCAAAATACACTTTTCTAGTAGTTTAACAAACAATCTTTGTAAAAAAAAAAAAAAAAAGTCAAATATTTCTACATGACAAAAGTATTGCCACCTTTACATTAAAAGCTGCATTATGAAGTCAATAGCCAGAAAAGTGGTAATCATTTTCAACACATATTTTGAAGAAAAACATTTTGGCAAAAAAACAGATGATGGTTGAGTTACGAAATACTTTTGTTTTGACAGGTCACACATTTGTGTGAGCTCCTGCAGGGGTGTTTACAAAAGCATTAAAACAGTTGTTAAAACTTTTTATTTTTTAATTTTATAATTTCAACTTTCTTTTTTTTTTTTAGTTTAAAACTATTTTTTGTTTTTATATTTTATTTCTTTTTAGAATTTTCTTTTCTCCCTGCACTTGCCTGCATAAGCAAGTGCAGGAGTGATTTTTTATTTGATTTTTTTTCTTTAAAACACTTCTTTTATTGATTTGTTAATTTTACTTTAAAGCTTTTATTTTTGTACTTTAGGAAAATTATTTTATATAAATAAAAAAAAAAAAAATCCCCCATCTCTGCTGTGTGCAGAGTGGGGAAGGCAGGCAGGGAGCACAGACCGTTTTGTTTTTGGTTTGATTTTTATTTTGTTTTTTTCTTTAAAGTTTAAAACAATTGTTTTTTTTAAACTTTGATTTATTTGTAATTTTTTTGCTTTGCACTATTGGAGTGCAGGGGTTTGAATTGTGTTTATTTATTTTTTGTTTTAAATAAATAAGTTTGTTGTTTTTGGAAAAAAAAAAAAAAAAAAAAAAAAAAAAAAAAAAAAAAAAAAACTTTTTGTTTTTGGTTGTTTTATTTTTATTTTTGTGTGTGTGCCCCTGCACTTTTGGAGTGCAGGGGTGTGTGTGTGTGAATTTATTTGTTTGTTTTAAAAATAAATAAATAATTTTGTTTGTTTTTTTTTGGAAAAAAAAAAAAAACCTTTGTTTGTGTGCCCCTGCACTTTGGAGTGCATTTAATTTGTAATTGTGTTTGTTTTGTTTTGAATTTTTGTTTGTTTTAAAATTAACTAATAAAAATTAAAAAATAAATAATGAAGTGGGCAAACACCACAGCCCACAAAACAATGGGCAAAGGTGGCTGCAGGGGAGGCTGCCATTTGGGAAACATCACCAGGAGGCACGGGTCAGGTGCCTCCTGAAGGACTCCCTCTCAATTGAGGGCTTTGTTGAGCCATGGCCAAGGTGGTGGGGCCATCGGCCATCGTGGCGGCCTCCAAAATGTGCGGAAAGCCGTCTTCTTTCCTAAAATCGGAGGCCGCCCCGCGAATCCGGGCGATCGAGAGGGGTCAAAGGTGGGGGGATGTTTATCCCCCCGAGCCCCTCGCGGGCCTGGGCACAAGGGTCGTCCTTTCAAATGTGCCACCTTTTTTCAGGATGCCCTGCTCATGCCCCACCTGCAAGCCCTGGGGAGATCAAAACATCCACCCCCCTCCCCTGGGCTGCAAAGACCAGCCCCTCCGCCACATTCTGTCCTTCCGCCGCCAGGTGACCATCCACCTGGCCGGGGGGAAGTGGCGGAGGGCAGTTTTGTGGTCCCCTTCGAGGGGACCAACTATGTGATCTTTTATTCCTCGGAGGAGGTGCGGTGCTTTCACTGCAAAGGAGCTGGGGCACCAAAAAAGGAGGTGCCCCAAGCTCCAGCAAAGCCATAAAACCACCCGCGCGCAGCACCGCGCCCCTCCCAGTCCACCTCCCTGCCCTCCAAGAGGCCTCAGAGAAGGGGGCAAAAAGTACCCGCCCCTCCCAGTAACATCCGGGGAAAGGGAGAGAGGGCCCCCAGGCGGCGGACCCTCCGCGCCTCCCGGCGCCGCGGGGAGAAGGCCGCCAGTGGACCGCTGATCGCCCGCCGCAAGAAGAAGGTGGCGCCAGGTCCACCGGGAGGCCAAGCGGGGAGACGAAGCCCACCGCCGCACCATCTGGCCCGGTGGGTCAGGGGAGTCCCAGAGAAAGGGACTCCCTCGACGGCACCCCCAAGGCAGGGCGGCAAAGCCGCCCGTGAAACTAACACCTCATCCCCGGTACGAGGAGAGAAGCGCTGCGGAGGTGGGCTCCCGTTGCCGTGGCAGGGCAGGGGACAGCCTCTGGCAGCCTCAGGGAGAAAAAAGGCGCAGGCGCGTCTTCCCGTGTGCACGCAAGTGCACACGCCTCGCCTCTGCTGAGGGGTCCCCGGGGGGCGATGAGGGCCCCCAAAAAAAAAGAGACCGCCTCGGCGTCCCCCTCTACCGGCGGCGAGGGCTCGGCCCTCGTGCTGCCACGGAGGGGAGAAGGAACCACCCGGGCGGTCCGGGGCTCCCGCAGCGGGAGCCCATGGAAGAGGCCCCGCCCGAGAGGCCAAAGGGAGGGAGGAACCCGCGAGGGCAAAAGAAGCCCTTGGGTGGATCCCCCCGTCACACCAAAGACCTCGGAAGCCGCCCCGACTCTACCACGAGGGGCCGGCCGCAGCAGAGGGTCGCCGAGGGGGCGCAGGAGGGCCCCGATGGAACAGCTGCCTGGGCACCGCCTTCCTCCGGATGGCGACACACGGGTCCTGAACCCTGTGTTGCCGAGGAGGGGGCGGGAACCAGCCCCGAGGCAGGCGGGGTCCGTGGACAACGGAGCCCATGCAGGCGCACCCCGCCGAGGGCCGGAGGGGGGAAGAATCACCCTCCTGAACAACAGCTGCCTGCCTCGCTGGCTCCGCAGATAATGCGAGCCCATGCAGCAATCCCCAGCCGAAAAGGGGGGGACAAACCACCTCCCTGAACAAGGATTGCCTCTGGCTCCCTGCCTCCGGAGAGGAGGCGATTCGCCCCGAGGCAGCGTGGCCTCCCGCGACAACGCGAGCTCATGCAAATACCCCTCAGCCGAGGGGTGGGAGGGGGGACGAACCACCTCTCCCGAAACAAGATCTGCCTCAGGCTCCTCTCCTGGGCGCGACGGGGTTCTGCCCTCGTGCTGCCGCGGGGGGAGGAGAAACACCCTGAGGCAGGCGGGCTCTGAGGAGCCAGCGTTTACTTTGGTCTCGAGCACGGAAGGGAGGGGAAGAACCGGAGAGGGCAGAAGGTGGTGCCCTCACGGTAGATCCCTCCCGGCGTAACGGGTTAAGAACCCGGTCCCGACCCAGCATCGGGGGGACGGTTCCAGTCACCGGGGGGGGAGGAGCCCTGGAACAACAACCGTGACTGATGCGGAGGAAGGGGAAGGACCCGAAAGGGTGTATCCCTTTCTCTAGGGAGGGAGGGGAAGGACCCGAGAGGGTGGATCCCCTTCCTTCGAGGGAAGGGACGGGCCTGAGACCGTGCCTCGGACCTCAAAGGAGGACCCAGAGCGGGGGCACGAGACCGTCCGGCTCGGTGTGCCGTCGGCGTCCGTCTGCGCCCAATCGAGGGTGCAGACGGTCCCCGCCAGGGTCCCTCCGCCCGATCTCCCCGCCGTCCCCTGGGGGGGCTGGGAGAAATGGTCAAAATTAAATCAGACGCATAACGCCGCTCACCCACCAACGTGAGTCGTTGTGCTTCTCCACCGCGCGGGGCGGTGGAGAACCGGAGGAGAGGGAGGAGGACTCGGGTCCGCGTGCAGCGTGGGCTCGGAGAGTCTGTCCGCCCTTCTCCGGACATCCCTCTGGCGGAGCTCCTGGATTTCCTGGGCCACCATCCACCGCAGGGACAAGGTCCAGCTGGCCCTGGACAAATGGGGGGATTTCAGAGGATCCTAAACTCTGTGAGATCCTTCCTCCAGGACCAGCCACGCCAGCAAAACTTGAACGCGGCGTGCACATTCGTGCCCGAAAGTTTCACGACCAGTTGGTGAACTTCGGGAGATCTCAGGATCTCCGTGAGTGTCGCCGACTACACCTGACAGAGGATCATGTATCGCGCCGGGACCGTGAACGTTAACGGATGCAAGGACCATTTCCGCAGGGCCCAGGTAATCTCCTTTCTGAAAAAGAGGTTACTCTGTGTGCTTCCTGCAGGAAACCCACTCCACCCCGCAGGCCGAGGCCAACTGGCTGCTGGAGGGGGGGGAGATGTCGTTCAGCCACCTCACGAGTCATCTTGTGGGGTGGCGACGCTCTTCTCCGGGTCCTTTGTTCCCACGGGTGCTCGATGTGGTCAACGTCGTGCCGGGCCGTCTGTTGCACCACGGGATCCGGGGCGGGGGCGCTACCGTTCACCTGGTGAACGCCAGCGTCGCCCGTCCCACGGGTCCGGCGAGGGTCCAGTTTTCCGCGGATGTCGCCCACCTGAACACCATCGGCGCCCGGCGAGCTCGTGGTCCTCGGGGGTTTAACTGCACCCTCGAGGCCGCGGGACCGGTGGGGCGAACCCCTACCGCTCGTCGTCGGCCGCCCTGAGAGCTGATCGCTCGGCTCTCTGGTCGACATCTGGCGGTGGCAACACCCGGACGCCTCGGCCTTCACCTTCACCAGGGTGAGGGAGGGGCGGGTGTCTCAGTCCCGGATTGACAGGTTCTACGTATCGCAGAACCACGCTCATTGCGTTCGCTCCTCCGACATCAGGCGGCGCCCGTTCACGGACCACAACCTGGTGGCCGTGGCGGTGGCCGTGGTGCCAGCTAGGCATTTCTCAGCCTACTGGCACTTTAACAACAACCTGTTGGAGGACGGCGCTTTGGCGATCTTTCGGGACTTTTGGACGGTCTGGCACGGCAGGCGATCTCGCTTCCCCACCTGGCGTCAGTGGTGGGACGTGGGGAAAGCGCAGATCAAGGTCCTCTGTCAGGAGTACACGAGGGCGCGAGCAGGCGGAGGGACTCGCGGATCGGCGGCTGGAAAGGGAGCTGCTCGATCTGGAGAGCCGCCTGGCTCGGGGACCAGCTCGAGCAGGCGCGTGCGAGGAGAAAAGTGCACCCTGCGGGACCTGCAGCTCCAGCGGTCCGGGGGCGTTTGTGCTTTCGGGGTCCAGTTCCTCCGGGAGATGGACGCGGCACACACTTCTTCTACGCGTTGGAGAAAAAAGAAGGAGACCGTAAGAACATCACCTGCCTCCTGGCGACGGCGGCTCCCCTTCTGACGGATCCGGAGAGCGTGAACGAGAGGGCCAGGGCCTTTACTCTGCCCTCTTCTCTCCGGATCCCGTCGACTCCGGCAGCGTGCAGGGTTCTGTGGGATGGGCTTCCCACGGTCGGCGAGGGCGTCCGGACGAGGTTCGGAAAATAGCTGACCCTGGCCGAGCTCTCCGACGCCCCCTCGGTCAGATGCCCTATAACAAATGCCGGGCATCGACGGGCTGACCGTGGAGTTCTACAAGAAGTTTTGGGACTTGCTGGGGCCCGCCTTTGCGGGTCCTGGCGAAGCCTACGAGACCGGGAGATGCCCTTTCGATGAGGCGGGCGGTCATCACGCTCCTGCCCAAGAAAGGGATCTCCACTGCCTGAAGAACTGGCGCCCGGTCTCGCTGCTATGCCACGGACTATAAAATCGTGGCCAAGGCCGCCTCCCTGAGGCTCAAGTCCGTGCTGGCAGGCGTGATCCACCCGACCAGTCCTACGGTCCCGAACCGGACGATTTTGATAATATCTTCCTGGTTGGGACCTCCTGCCCCCTACGGAGGACGGACCGTCGTCGCTCTTTCCTGTCGCTGGATCAGGAGAAGGCGTTCGACCGGTGGATCACGAAGTATCTCTCGGAACCCTGCGAGCATTCGGTTCGGGCCGCGCTGCCGGCCTGTTCCGGATGCTGCGCCTCTGCCGAGTGCCTCGTGAAGGTTAACTGGTCCCTGACCGCGCCCCTCGCGTTCAGGAGAGGAGTACGTCAGGGCTGCCTCTGTCCGGACAACTGTGCGCGCTGTGCATCGAGCCCTTCCTCTGCCTCCTTCGCAGGAGGCTCACGGGGTTGGCGCTCGGCGCGTCGGACACAGTGGTCCTGTCGGCCCACGCCGACGGCGTGCTCCTGGTGGCCTCCGACCGGTTGACCTGGAGAGGATGCGGAGCTGCCAGAGTGTCTACTCTGCCGCTTCCTCTGCCAGGATCAACTGGGACAAGTGCTCGGGTTACTGGTGGGTCCCTGGCGGGTGGACTCCCTCCCGTCGCGCTCCAGCAGTTCAAGTGGGCGCGGACAGTTTCAAATATCTGGGAGTCCACCTGAGGCCCCGCGGAGACCTCGGGTCGCAGCCAACTGGAGTGAGTTGGAGGACAAGGTGGCTGCTAGGCTGAGGTCGTGGTCGGGTCTGCTGAGACTGCTTTCCTTCAGGGGACGGGCTTTAGTGATTAACCAACTGGTGGCGTCGATGCTTTGGCATCGACTCACCGTCCTGAGCCCGCCCCCTGAGTTTGTGTCCAGGGTCCAGAGGAAGCTGACGGACTTCTTCTGGGCGGAAAAGCACTGGGTCTCTCTGGGCGGTTCTGAGCCTCCCTCTGGCCGAGGGAGGCCAAGGGTTGGTGTGCATCAAGAGCCAGGTGCACACCTTCCGCCTCAGACGCTGCAGAGATTCCTGTACGCAGACCCGGCCCCGCAGTGGTGCACGCTGGCGTCCCTCCTGCTGCGCCAGCTGCACGACCTGGGCTACGACCGGCAGCTCTTTTGGATCGACCTCCGGGAATCCGTCTCCCGAGCTGCGGTCTTTTACCAGGACCTGCTCAGGACCCGAGCATGTTTAACGTCGGCCGAGGCGCCCGTTCGACCGGGCGAAGGACTCCTGCTGGAGCCCCTGCTGCACAACCCCACCTGGGTGCGCGGGCGTTGGAGTCCCCGGTCTGTGCGGGCGCTGATCTCGGCCAAGGTGACCAGAGTCTGGGATCTCCTGGATCGCGGCGGTCGGGGTGGCTGACTCCCGTCGCTCGTCGCCAGGCGGCTCGGGCGACCGTCAGGACGGCCGGGCAGCGCGATCCGGGAGTGCAAAGCAGCGTTGCACCCAGACTCTGTCAGGTATCTCGAGGAGTTCTCAGGACCGGGGCCATCTTCCATCCCCCCCCCCCCCCGGCTCTCGGTCCTGCTGATCGAACCCAAGGCCCGAGCCCCCTCGGCCTCCCTCGAGAACAACCTGAGCAGGATCTCGCAGTTTCTCCTCGGCGCCCCTCGATCGGCGTCGAGGAGGACCCTGTGCGTGATGACGCCCACCCCTCCACTTCCCTCGCCCTCGTCTCCCGCCCGAGACACCGCTTGGCGGAGACCCTCCGACTTCACCGGAGGCGTCGGTCCCCAGTGGGAGGCCCTGTACTCCCGCTGGTCTCCAGGGAGCTGGGGACTTGGGGTGGAGGGTCCTGCACGGGCTTTCGCGTCAGGAGAGATCCTGGTGTCACTTTACCACTTCGGACGCCGCATGCCCTTTCTGCGGTTGTCCGAGTCGGTAAATCATTATTTTTTTTGCGCCAGGCTGCAGCCGTTTTTCCTGCTGCTTAGAATTTGTTGCTGCAGTTCTGGCTGCATTTTCCCCAACCCTCCTCATTTTTGGGCACCCTGTTCATGGCTCCACCAAGAAGAGGGACCTCCTCGTGAATCTGCTCCTGGCTCTTGCTAGACTCGCCATCTACAAGACCAGGAAGCGTGGAATGATCGGGAGGGTCTCTTTGACTGTGGGGCCATGTTCAGGGCCCTCCCCGTTCAAGGGTTAAGTTGAAACACGCCCACTCGGAGTCCGCTGGCGACATGGCCATCATTTGTCGACCAGTGGGCTCTGGGGGCGTGCTCTCTTCCCACCTCCCCTTTTCTTTTAAACATTTAATTTACAGTCCTTTTTTCTGGTTTTTCTGTTTTTTAGTTAAGGCCTAGTTCTTGTTGGCACCCCTATTTTAGGGGTGCTAAATTAATTTTTTCTCCGGCCGCCTTTGGGCGGCAGTGCAATCGGCTGCCACTGGGCAGTCGGTGTAGTCCGCCCTCTAGGCAATAAATAGGACTACTACTACTGACAGGCCAGGTCACACATTTCTGGAGCTCCTGCAGTTTCCCCATTAAAAACATTAAAAAAACAGTTGTTTAAACTTTTTTATTTTCTAAATCTTTTATAATTTAAACTATCTAAAGTAGTAGTGCACCTTTTTAGTTAAAAATATTTTGGTTAAGTTGTTTTATTTTTTAAATAAAACACTTTTTAGTTTTCCTTTTCTCTCCTGCACTTGCCTGCATAAGCAAGTGCAGGAGATTTTTCTTTCTTTGAATTTTCCTTCTTTTTAAAACACTCCTTTTATTAATTTTTAATTTTACTTTAAAGGTTTTATTTTTGTCTTTTTATTGAAAATTATTTTTATGTAAATAGCTGTTTTTAGTTTTTTTGTTAAAAATCGTTTTGTTTTAAAAATCCCCCATCTCTGCTGTGTGCAGAGTGGGGGAAGAACAGGCAGGGAGCACAGGCCGTGTGCTCCTTTGTTTGCCCTGGTTTGTTTGATTTTGATTTTCTTTTAAGTTTAAAACTATTTTTTAGTTTTGAACTTTGATTTCTTTGAATTTTCCTTTTACCCCTGCACTATTGTAGTGCAGGGGTTTTATGGACTTGTATTTGTTTTTTTTATTTAAAATAAAAATAAATAAATACGTTTTTGTTGAAAAAAAAAAAAAAAAAAAAAAAAAAAAAAAAATTGTTTTCATTTTTTTATTTTGTTTTTTAAAAAATAAATAAATAATTTTTGTTTGCTTCTTTTATTTTTAATTTCACTACTCCTGCACTCTTGGAGTGCAGGGGTAGTTATTTTTCATTTTTTTCAAAAAAAAATATTTGTCTTTTTTTGTTTTAAAAAAAAAAAAAAAAAAAAAAAAAAAAAAAAAAAAAAAAACTTTTGTGTTAAATTGCCCCTGCACTTTGGAGTGCAGGGGTGTGCAATTTTTGTTGTTTTTTTTTTTTTGTTTGTTTTTTGTTTAATAAAATAAATAAATAAAACAAAACACTAAAATTAAATAAAAATAAATAATGAGTGGGCAGACACCACAGCCCCCAAACAATGGGCAAAAGGCGGCTGCAGAGGAATGCTGCCCCCCCATTTAAAAACATCACCAGGAGGCACGGGGTCAGGTGCCTCCTGCGAGACTCCCTCTCGATCGAGGGCTTTGTCAAGGCCATGGCCAAGGCGGTGGGACCAACAGCAATCGTGGCGGCCTCCAAAATGTACAGGGAAAGCCGTGTTTTTCCTGAAATCGGAGGCCGCCCGCAACACCGATCGAGGGGGTCTCAGCGTGGGGGCATGTTTGTCCCATTGAGCCCCCCTCGCGGGGCTGGGCAGCAGGGTCATCCTGTCTAACGTGCCACCTTTATTCAGGATGCCCTGCTCATGCCCCATCTGCAAGCCCTGGGGGAGGTCAAGGCGGCCATCCACCCCATCCCCTGGGCTGCAGAGACCAGGCCCTCCGCCACATCCTGTCCTTCCCGCCGTCAGGTGACCATCCACCTGGCGGGGAGGGACACCAGCGGAGGGCAGCTTTGTCCCCGAGGGGACCAACTATGTGATCTTTTATTCCTCGGAGGAGGTGCGGTGCTTTCACTGCAAGGAGCTGGGGCACCAAAAAAAAGAGGTGCCCCAAGCTCCAAATAAGCGCAAAGCTACCCAGCAAGCACCGTGCCCCTCAAATCCACCAGGGCTCAAGGCTCCTCCAAGAGGCCCTTGAAGAAGGGGGGCAAAAAGTACCGCCCCCTCCCAGTAACATCCGGGGGAGGGAGAGGGGTCCCAGGCGGAGCCGGACCCTCCGCCCCCTGAAAGCGCTGGAGAAGGCCTTGAGTGGACCACTCGCCTGGTCATGCCGCCAAGAAGAAGGCGCGGCAGGTCCACCGGGGAGGCCAAGCGGGGAGAGGCAAGCCACACCGCGCCATCTGGCGGTGGGTCAGGGGAGTCTCAGAGAAGGGACTCCCTCGGCCCCCCCTTGAGGGCAGGGCAAGCCTGCAAAAACCAACTCCTCCCACAGGGAGGATGAGGAATGAGGGGAGGGCCCCCCGTCATGGTTGGCAGGCAGGGGACAGCCTCCGGCAGCCTCAGGGGAAAAAAAAAAAAGGCGTCTTCCCAGTAGTGCTTCCCAAGTGCACACGTCTCGGCCTCTTGCTGAGGGTCCCGGGGCGATGGGGGGCCCCCAAAAACGAAAGAGACCTCGGCCCCCCTCTACCGGCGACGGGGCCCCGGCCCTCGTGCTGCCACGGAGGGGGAGAAAGAACCACCCCAGGCGGTCCGGGCTCCTGCGGAACCCATGGAAGAGGCCCCCCCGAGAGGCCAAAGGGAGGGAGGAACCCGAGGGCAAAACAAGCCCTTCGGGCAGATCCCTCCCGTCACACCAAAGACCTCAGAAGCCGGCCCCGACTCTTCCATCGAGGGGCGGCCGCAGAAGGTCGCCGAGGGGGCAGGAGGGGCCCCCAAAAGGAACAGCTGCCTGGGCACCGCCTTCCTCCGGCACACGGGTCATGAAACCTGTGTTGCCGAGGGGGGCGGAACCAACTCCCGAGGCAGGCGTGGGCTCCGTGGATAAAGCGGAGCCCATGCAGGCGACCCTCGCCCCATGAGGGGCGGAGGGGGGAACAACACCCTCCCAGAACAACAACTGCCTCGGGCTCCCGAGGGGGCGTGGCTCCGCGGATAATGGGAGCCCATGCAACAACTGCCCTCCCGAGGGGCGCCGAGGGGAGGGGGGACAAACCACCCCTCCCTGAACAAGAATTGCCTCTGGCTCCGTCTCCGGAGAGGAGGCGGATTGCCTCCAGGCAAGCGTGGGCTCCGCAGACAACGCTGAGCCCATGCAAGCGACCCCCGCCCGAGGGGTCGGAGGGACGAACCACCCCCCCGAAACAAGATCTGCCTCAGGCTCCCCTCTCCCTGCGGCGGCAGGGTTCCGGCCCTCGTGCTGCCCGGAGGGGGGGAGGGAAAACACCCCCTGAGGCAGGGGGCTCTGAGGAGCCAGCGTTTACTGGTCTCCGGAGGAAGGGAGGGGGGGGAAGAACCGGAGAGGGCAGAAGGTGGTGCCCTCACGGTGAGATCCCTCCCCTTGCAAGGGGCCAAGAACCCGTCCCCACCCAGCATCGGGGGACCCGGTTCCAGTCACCGAGGGGCGGGAGGAGCCCCTGGAACAACAACCGGTGACTGATGCGGAGGAAGGAAGGACCCGAAGGGTGTATCCCCTTTCTCTAGGGGAGGAGGAAGGACCCGAGAGGTGGATCCCCTTCCTTCCGGAAAGGGCGAGCCTGAGACCGTGCCTCGGACCTCAAGGAGGACCCAGGCGGGGGGCAGCGAGACCGTCCGGCTCGGCGGTGTCGTCGGCGTCCGTCTGCGCCCAAATCAAGGGTGCAGGCGGTCCCACTCCAGGTCCCTCCGCCGATCTCTCCCGCCGCGTCCCCTGGGGGGGGGAGGGAGAGTCGGTCAAAAATAAAATCAGGCGCAACGCGCTCACCACCAACGTGAGTGCGTTGTGCTTCTCCACCCCCCCTTGGGGGGGGTGGAGAACCGGAGGAGGGGAGGAGGACTCGGGTCCGCGTGCAGCGTGGGCTCGGAGAGTCTGCCCGCCCCTTCTCCGGACATCCCTGCGGCGGAGCTCCTGGATTTCCTGGAGGCCACCATCCACCGCAGGGACAAGGTCCAGCTGGCCCTGGACAAATGGGGATTTCAGAGGATCCTAAACTCTGTGAGATCCTTCCTCAGGGCCAGCCACGCCAGCAAGACTTGAACGCAGGCGTGCACATTCGTGCCAGCTTCCGACCAGTTGGTGAACTTGGGAGATCTCAGGATCTCCCGTGAGTGTCGCCAACTACACCTGACAGAGGATCATGTATCGCGCCGGGACCGTGAACGTTAACGGATGCAAGGACCATTTCCGCGGGGCCCAGGTAATCTCCTTCCTGAAAAAAGGGGTTACTCTGTGCTTCCTGCAGGAAACCCACTCCACCCGCGGGCGAGGCCAACTGGCTGCTGGAGTGGGGGGGGAGAGTGTCGTTCAGCCACCTCACCGAGTCATCTTGTGGGGTGGCGGCGCTCTTCTCCGGGTCCTTTGTTCCCACGGTGCTCGATGTGGTCAACGTCGTGCCGGGCCGTCTGTTGCACCACGGATCCGGGGCGGGGGCGCTACCGTTCACCTGGTGACGCGTGCGCCCGTCCCTCGGGTCGGCGAGGTCCAGTTTTTCCGCGGATGTCGGCCCACCTGAACACCATCGGCGCCCGGCGAGCTCGTGGTCCTCGGGGTGACTTTAACTGCACCCTCGAGGCGCGGACCGGGTGGGCGCGAGCCCTACCAGCTCTCGTCGGCGCCCTGAGAGAGCTGATCGCTCGGCTCTCTCTGGTCGACATCTGGCGGTGGCAACACCGGACGCCTCGGCCTTCACCTTCACCAGGGTGAGGGAGGGGCGGTGTCTCAGTCCCGGATCGACAGGTTCTACGTGCTCGCAGAACCACGCTCATTGCGTTCGCTCCTCCGACATCAGGCGGCGCCCGTTCACGGACCACAACCTGGTGGCGTGGCGGTGGCCGTGGTGCCAGCTAGGCACTTCTCCGCCTACTGGCACTTCAACAACAGCCTGTTGGAGGGCGGCGCTTTGAGCGGTCTTTCCGGGACTTTTGACCCGGTCTGCAACGCGGCAGGCGATCTCGCTTCCCCACCTGGCGTCAGTGGTGGGACGTGGGAAAGCGCAGATCAAGGTCCTCTGTCAGGAGTACACGAGGGCGAGCAGGCGGAGGGACTCACGGATCGAGCGGCTGGAAAGGGAGCTGCCGATCTGGAGAGCCGCCTGGCTCGCGGGGACCAACTTCGAGCAGAGCGCGGCGTGAGGAGAAGAAGTGCACCCTGCGGGACCTGCAGCTCCAGCGGTCCCGGGGCGTTTGTCTTCGCGGGTCCAGTTCCTCCGGAGATGGACGCGGCACACACTTTCTGGCGTTGGAGAAAAGAAGGAGACGCGAAGAACATCACCTGCCTCCTGGCGGATTATTTGCTCCCTTCTGACGGATCCGGAGAGCGTGAACGAGGGCCAGGGCCTTCTACTCGGCCCTCTTCTCTCCGGATCCCGTCGACTCCGGCAACGTGCAGGGTTCTGTGGGATGGGCTTCCCACGGTCGGCGAGGGCGTCGGGGCGAGTTCGAGGGCCAGCTGACCCTGGCGAGCTCTCCGGCGCCCTCGGTCAGATGCCCTATAACAAATCGCCGGGCATCGGCGGGCTGACCGTGAGTTCTACAAGAAGTTTTGGGACTTGCTGGGGCCCGCCTTTGCGCGGGTCCTGGCGAGCCTACGAGACCGGGAGATGCCCCTTTCGATGAGGCGGGCGGTCATCACGCTCCTGCCCAAGAAAGGGGATCTCCGCTGCCTGAAGAACTGGCGCCCGGTCTCGCTGCTATGCACGGACTATAAAATCGTGGCCAAGGCCGCCTCCCTGAGGCTCAAGTCCGTGCTGGCAGGCGTGATCCACCCGACCAGTCCTACGGTCCCGAACGGACGATCTTTGATAATATCTTCCTGGTTGGGGACCTCCTGCACTACTGCAGGAGGACCGGTCGGTCGGTCGCCTTCCTGTCGCTGGATCAGGAGAAGGCGTTCGACCGGGTGGATCACGGTATCTCTCTCGAACCCTGCGAGCATTCGGATTCGGGCGCGCCCGTCGGCCTGTTCGGATGCTGTGCGCCTCTGCCGAGTGCCTCGTAAAGGTTAACTGGTCCCCTGACCGCGCCCCTCGCGTTCAGGAGAGGAGTGCGTCAGGGCTGCCCTCTGTCCGGACAACTGTGCAGCGCTGTGCATCGAGCCCTTCCTCTGCCTCCTTCGCAGGAGGCTCACGGGTTGGCGCTCGGCGCGTCGGACGGAGGTGGTCCTGTCGGCCTCATGGCCGACGGCGTGCTCCTGGTGGCCTCCGACCCGGTTGACCTGGAGGGATGCGGAGCTGCCAGAGTGTATACTCTGCCGCTTCCTCTGCCAGGATCAACTGGGACAAGTGCTCCGGGTTACTGGTGGGTCCCTGGCGGGTGGACTCCCTCCCGTCGCGCTCCAGCAGTTCAAGTGGGCGCGGACAGTTTTAAATATCTGGGGTCCACCTGAGCCCCTTGGAGACCTCGGTCGCAGCCAACTGGGTGGAGTTGGAGGACAAGGTGGCTGCTAGGCTGAGGTCGTGGTCGGGTCTGCTGAAACTGCTTTCCTTCAGGGGGCGGGCTTTAGTGATTAACCAACTGGTGGCGTCGATGCTTTGGCATCGACTCACCGTCCTGAGCCCGCCCCTGAGTTTGTGTCCAGGGTCCAGAGGAAGCTGACGGACTTCTTCTGGGCGGAAAGCACTGGGTCTCTGCGGCGGTTCTGAGCCTCCCTCTGGCCGAGGAGGCCAAGGGTTGGTGTGCATCAAGAGCCAGGTGCACACCTTCCGCCTCAGACGCTGCAGAGATTCCTGTCGCAGACCCGGCCCGCAGTGGTGCACGCTGGCGTCCCTCCTGTTGCGCCAGCTGCACGACCTGGGCTACGACCGGCAGCTCTTTTGGATCGACCTCCGGGGAATCCGTCTCCCGAGCTGCGGTCTTTTTACCAGGACCTGCTCAGGACCGGAGCATGTTTTCTGTCGGCGAGGCGCCGTTCCGACCGGGCGAAGGACTCCTGCTGGAGCCCCTGCTGCACAACCCCACCTGGGTGCGCAGGCGTTGGAGTCCCCCCGGTGCGGCGCGCGCTGATCTCGACCAAGGTGACCAGAGTCTGGGATCTCCTGGATCAGGCGGTCAGAGTGGCTGACCCCAGTCGCTCGTCGCCAGGGGCGGCTCGGGCGACCGTCAGGATGGCGGCGCGCGATCCGGGAGTGCAAAGCAGCGTTGCACCCAGACTCTGTCAGGTATCTCGAGGAGTTCTCAGGACCGGGAGCCATCTTCCATCCCCCACCCCCGGCTCTCCGGTCCTGCTGATCGAACCCAAGGCCCAGCCCCCCCTCGGCCTCCCCTCGAGAACAACCTGAGCAGGATCTCGCGGTTCTCCTCGGCGCCCCTCCGATCGGCGTCGAGGAGGACCCTGCACGCGATGACGCTCCACCCTCCACTTCCACGCCCTCGTCTCCCGCCGAGACACCGCTTGGGAGACCCTCCCGGCATCACCGGGCGTCGGTCCCCAGTGGGAGGCCCTGTACTCCCGCTGGTCTCCAGGGGAGCTGGGGACTTGGGGTGGAGGGTCCTGCACGGAGCGCTCGCGTCAGGAGATCCTGCGTCACTTACCCGACTCGGACGCCGCATGCCCTTTCTGCGGTCAGTCCGGTCGGTGAAGTCACATTTATTTTCTGTGCGCCAGGCTGCAGCCGTTTTTCCTTTTGCTGAGGAATCTGTTGCTGCAGTTCTGGCTGCATTTCTCCCCAACCCTCCTCATATTCGGGCACCCTGTTCATGGCTCCACCAAGAAAGGGACCTCCTCGTGAATCTGCTCCTGGCTCTTGCTAGACTCGCCATCTACAAGACCAGGAAGCGTGAGATGATCGGGAGGGTCTCTTTGATTGTGGGGCCATGTTCAGGCCCTTGTCCCATCCCGGTTAAGTTGGAGCACGCCCACTGAGTCTGCTGGCGACATGACCACTTTTGTCGACCAGTGGGCTCTGGGGGCGTGCTCTCCACCTCCCTTTGGTTTTGCTTATTTAATTTACAGTCCTTTTTCCGGTTTTTCTGTTTATTAGTTAAGGCCTAGTCTTTGTTGGCACCCCTTTTTTTTGGGGTGCTAAATTAATTTTTTCTCCGGCCGCCTTTGTGCGGCCAGCACACCGACTGCCACTGGGCAGTCGGTGTAGTCCGCCCTCTGGGCAATTAAATAGGACTACTACTACTACTGACAGGTCACACATTTGTGGAGCTCCTGCAGGTTCCCCATTAAAAACATTAAAAACAGTTGTTTAAACTTTTTATTTTCTAAATCTTTTATAATTTCAACTTATCTAAAGTAGTAGTGCACCTTTTTAGTTAAAAAATATTTTGGTTAAGTTGTTTTATTTTTTTAAATAAAAACACTTTTTTAGTTTTTCCTTTCTCTCCCTGCACTTGTGCTATAAGCAAGTGCAGGAGAGATTTTTCTTCTTTGAATTTTCCTTTTTTTTTAAAACACTCATTTTATTGATTTTTAATTTTACTTTAAAGGTTTTATTTTTGTCTTTTTTAGGAAAATTATTTTTATATAAATAACTGTTTTAGTTTTTTAAAAAAATCGTTTTGTTTTAAAATCCCCCATCTCTGCTGTGTGCAGAGTGGGGGAAAGGGGCAAACAGGGAGCACAGGCCGTGTGCTCCTTTGTTTGCCCTGGTTTGTTTTTTTTTGATTTTGATTTTCTTTTAAGTTTGAAACAATTTTTTTAGTTTTAAACTTTGATTTCTTTGAATTTTTTTTTTACCCCTGCACTATTGGAGTGCAGGGGTTTAGATTTGTGTTTATTTATTTTTTAAAAAAATAAATAAATACGTTTGTTTGTTGGAAAAAAAAAAAAAAAAAAAAAAAAAACAAAAAAAAAAAAAAACCTTTTTATTTTTTTTTTTTATTTTGTTTTTAAAAATAAATAAATAATTTTTTTTGTTTGTTTTTTTTATTTTTAATTTCACTACTCCTGCACTCTTGGAGTGCAGGGTTTTATTTTTTTTTTATCATTTAAAATATATACTAATTTCGTTTTGTTTTAAAAAAAAAAAAAAAAAAAAAAACTTTGTGTTCTGTGTGCCCCTGCACTATTGGAGTGCAGGGGTGTGCAATTTGTTTGTTGTTTTTTTTTGTTTGTTTTGTTTGTTTGTTTAATAAATAAATAAATAAATAAAACAAATAAAAATTGAATAATGAGTGGGCAGACACCACAGCCCCCAAACAATGGGCAAAAGCGGCCATGAGCAATGCGGCCCCCATTTAAAAACATCACCAGGAGGCATGGGGTCAGGTGCCTCCTGCGAGACTCCCTCTCGATCGAGGGCTTCGTCAAGGCCATGGCGGGGCGGTGGGACCAGCAGCGATCGTGGCGGCCTCCAAAATGTACGGGAAAGCCGTGTTTTTCCTGAAATCGGAGGCCGCCCGAACGAACACCGCGATCGAGAGGGGGTCTCAGCGTGGGGGGGCATGTTTGTCCCCATTGAGCCCCTCGCGGGGCTGGGCAGCAGGGTCATCCTGTCCAACGTGCCACCGTTTATTCAGGATGCCCTGCTCATGCCCCATCTGCAAGCCCTGGGGAGGTCAAGGCGCCATCCACCCCATCCCCTGGGCTGCAGAGACCAGGCCCTCCGCCACATCCTGTCCTTCCGCCGTCAGGTGACCATCCACCTGGCGGGGAGGGACACCATGGGAGGGCAGCTTTGTGGTCCCCTTCGAGGGGACCAACTATGTGATCTTTTATTCCTCGGAGGAGGTGCGGTGCTTTCACTGCAAGGAGCTGGGGCACCAAAAAGAGGTGCCCCAAGCTCCAGCAAGCGCAAAAACCACCGCATGAAGCACCGCCCCCTCCGAGTCCACCTCGCCCAGGGGCCTTCAAAGAGGCCCGCAGAGAAGGGGGGCAAAAGTACCCCCCCCTCCCAGTAACATCCGGGGAAAGGGAGGGGCCCCCAGGGCGGGACCCTCCGCCTCCCGAAATGGGGGGAGAAGGCCGCCGAGTGGACCACTGGTCGCCCGCCCGCCAGAGAAGGAAAGTGCCAGGTCCACTGGGAGGCCAGCGGGGAGGCAAGCCACGCCGCACCATCTGGCTGGTGGGTCAGGGGAGTCCCAGAGAAAGGGACTCCCTGACGGGCGCCCCGCGAGGCAAGGCGGCAAAGCCCCCTGAAAACCAAACACCTCATCCCAGGTGCGAGGAGAGAAGGCCTGCCGGAGGTGGGCTCCCGTTGCCGTGGCAGGGCAGGGGACCTCCTCCGGCAGCCTCGGGGGGGAAGGGCGCAGGCCCGTCTTCCCATGTTGCCTGGTGCACACCGTCTCGCCTCTGCTGAGGGTCCCCGGGGCGATAGGGGCCCCCCAAAAAAAGAGACAGCCTCGGCGTCCCCTCTACCGGCTGGGAGGGCCATGGCCCTCGTGCTGGAGGGGGGAGAAAGATCCATCTCCCGAGGCGGTCCGGGCTCAGCCGGAACCCATGGAATGGAAGAGGCCCGCCGAGAGGCCAAGGGAGAGGGAGGAACCCGAGGGCAAAACAAGCCCTTCGGCAGATCCCCCCCGTCACAATAAAGACTCAAAGCCGCCCCGACTCTTCCATCGAGGGGCCGGCCGCAGCGAGGTCGCCGAGGGGCGCAGGAGGGGCCCCAAAGGAACAGCTGTCTCGGGCACCGCCTTCCTCCGACGGCGACGCGGGTCCTGAACCCTGTGTTGCCGAGGAGGGGGCGGTGGAACCAGCTCCCGAGGCAGGCGTGGGCTCCGTGGATAAAGCGGAGCCCATGCAGGCGACCCCGGCCGGGGGCGGAGGGGAGGAACAACTGCCCTCCCAGAACAACAGCTGCCTCGGGCTCCGTAAACTCCGCAGATAATGCGGGCCCATGCAGGCCGAGGAGGGGGGGAGGGGGGGGAAGAATCACCCTCCGGATAACAACTGCCTCGGGCTCCCGGGCGCCCGCGATGCAGCCCATGCGACACCCCAGCCGAGGGGCGGGGGGACAAAACCACCCCTCCCTGAACAAGAATTGCCTCTGGCTCCCGTCTCCGCGGAGGAGGCGGATCCGGCTCCCGAGGCAAGCGTGGGCTCCGCAGACAACGCGGAGCCCATGCAAGCGACCCCCGCCGAGGGGTCGGAGGGGGACAGACCACCCCTCCACGGAACAAGATCTGCCTCAGGCTCCCCTCTCCTCTCGCGCGACGGGGTTCCGGCCCTCGTGCTGCAGCGGAGGGGAGGTGAAAACACCCCTGAGGGCAGAGGCGGGCTCTGAGGAGCCCGCGTTTGATGGTCTCCGGAGCGGAAGGGAGGGGAAGAACCGGAGAGGGCAGAAGGTGGTGCCCTCATGGTAGATCCTCCCGAAGCCTGCAACGGGCCAGAACCCGTCCCGACCCAGCATCGGGGACGGTTCCAGTCACCGAGGGGGGGGAGGAGCCCCCTGGAACAACAACCGGTGACTGATGCGGAGGAAGGGAAGGACCCGAAGGGTGTATCCCCTTTCTAGGGGAGGAGGAAGGACCGGAGGGTGGATCCCCTTCCTTCGAGGGAAGAGGACGGGCCTGAGACCGTGCCTCGGACCTCAAGGAGGGACAGAGCGGGGACGACGAGACCGTCCGGCTCGGCGGTGTCACGTCAGCGTCCCCGTCTGGCCCCAAATCGAGGGGGTGCAGGCGGTCCCCGCCAGGGTCCCTCAGCCGATCTCTCCCACGCTGCGTCCCTGGGGGGCGCTGGGAGAGTCGGTCAAAATAAAATCAGGCATGGCAGCGCTCACCCACCAACGTGAGTGCGTTGTGCTTCTCCACCGCGGGGGTGGAGAGACCCGGAGAGGGAGGAGGACTGAGTCCATGTGTGGCGTGGGCTTTCCCGGAGAGTCTGTCCGCCCCTCTCCCGACACATCCCTGCGCGGAGCTCCTGGATTTCCTGGAGGCCACCATCCCACCGCAGGGACAAGGTCCAGCTGGCCCTGGACAAATGGGGATTTCAGAGATCCTAAACTCTGTGAGATCCTTCCTCCAGGCCAACCACGCCAGCAAGACGAGACGCGTGCGTGCACATACGTGCCCAAAGCTTCACGACCAGTTGGTGAACTTCGGAGATCTCAGGCTCTCCCGTGAGTGTCGCCGACTACACCTGACAGAGGATCATGTATCGCGCCGGGACCGTGAACGTCAACGGATGCAAGGACCATTTCCGCAGGGCCCAGGTAATCTCCTTTCTGAAAAAGGGGTTACTCTGTGTGCTTCCTGCAGGAAACCCACTCCACCCGCAGGCCGAGGCCAACTGGCTGCTGGGTGGGGGGGGAGTGTCGTTCAGCCACCTCACCGAGTCATCTTGTGGGGTGGCGGCGCTCTTCTCCGGGTCCTTTGTTCCCACGGTGCTCGATGTGGTCAACGTCGTGCCGGGCCGTCTGTTTTCACCACGGATCCGGGACGGGGGCGCTACCGTTCACCTGGTGAACGCGCACGCCCGCCCTCGGGTCGGCGAGGTCCAGTTTTTTCCGCCGGATGTCGAACCACCTGAACACCATCGGCGCCCGACGAGCTCGTGGTCCTCGGGGTGATTCAACTGCACCCTCGAGGCCACGGACCGGGTGGGGCGCGAGCCCTACCCTCTCGTCGGCCGCCCTGAGAGAAAACTGATCGCTCGCCTCTCTCTGGTCGACATCTGGCGGTGGCAACACCGGACGCCCTGGCCTTCACCTTCACCAGGGTGAGGGAGGGGCGGGTGTCTCAGTCCCGGATTGACAGGTTCTACGTGTCGCAGAACCACGCTCATTCGCGTTCGCTCCTCCGACATCAGGCGGCGCCGTTCACGGACCACAACCTGGTGGCCGTGGCGGTGGCGTGGTGCCAGCTAGGCATTTCTCAGCCCTACTGGCACTTCAACAACAGCCTGTTGGAGGGCGGCGCTTTGCGGTCTTTCCGGGACTTTTGGACGGTCTGGCACGACAGGCGATCTCGCTTCCCCACCTGGCGTCAGTGGTGGGGCGTGGGGAAAGCGCAGATCAAAGTCCTCTGTCAGGAGTACACGAGGGCGAGCAGGCGGAGGGACTCATGGATCGAGCAGCTGGAAAGGGAGCTGCTCGATCTGGAGAGCCGCCTGGCTCGCGGGGACCAGCTCGAGCAGGCGGCGTGCGAGAGAAGAAGTGCACCCTGCGGGATCTGCAGCTCCAGCGGTCCCGGCGT
>JAHFZB010000423.1:0-37500 GCA_036884735.1 Huso huso
AGAGGTGGTAAGATTCCAAGCAGCAACTTTGTTCAAAGCATAGTCTTCGAGCTACCACAAATTCAGATATGAACATGTGCTTGCTCAATCCAACAAATGATGTCAAGCATACGAAAAGAAGGTATGACCCAGATTATAATAATGTGCTATAAACCTTTTTAAAAGAAAGCACAAAACAACAAAACTGCTTCAGTGTCAGTCTCTGCTTTAAAAACAGGCAGTTCTCTTTCATGGAAACTATTAAACCAGGATTTGATTTGGAGCAGGAACATAGTTGAATGATAATGAATATCTATATTGATGAAAGACAGTAATGATGCAGAATTAAAAAAAAACATTACGGCACCTACTTAAAACGTGATTTATAAAACTACCGGTTGGTTATATTTCCAATAATGGTAATTATTTTAGATGTGATTTTCCACTCATGGAGGTTACTGAGGGATTTTATCCTACAAATGCTAGCTGTGTTCCCATTTAAGACATCAATGAATAAGCCATCCATGCCTATGACTGCTATGATCGCTACGGAAATTGAGATATCAGATATCAAAGTTTTAAAAATAATAGATGCAACACAGGTGCTGATGCAAGTGAGAGGGGTTAGGCAGTACATGGTTATTTAACAAAAAAAATATATACCATTCTCTTTAATACATTTAAGTGTCACGCCTCTTTCGAAAAGCACCGTAAACTACCAGAAACGTAATTGTCATTACAGTTCATGATATGCCTTAAAACGTGTTGACAAATGTGATCCTCTGTTATTATTACTTTAATTTTAGCAGACGCCCTTAACTGAGGCCTACTCCACAACTGTTACAAGACATCACACATACATTATTCACATTACACAAGATAATTTAATATTATTATTTCATTTATTTTTTACACACAATACCCATACGATAAAGCTGACTTTACCATAAATCCAGGCAAAGTACCTGCTCAAGAGTACAGCAGCAGTGTTCCTCCCACCGGGATTGAACCCATGACCTCCCGGGGTCAAGAGTCCAGCCCTGTAACCACCACCCACTACTCCACACTGCCTTTTTGCAGCACCACAAGAAATTATAGAAGGCACCAGCAGCACCAGCAAGTTCCAGTTATTTTTTCTCATAATTTTACATTTAAAACCTTTCATTTGAATGAATGGCACAGAAAGTAGCACTGCAGCTGCTGCCTCAAATAAACAGAATTCGTTAAATACAGAAAACATTCATGCTTTATTTATACTGTGGCTGTCTCAACAAAATACCTGATCATCTATTCAAATGTAATAAGACACAATAACATCTCAAATCTTATTTTCATAGTGCTGGTCTCACTATACAAAAAGCTTTTCTTTATTCAAATAAATACATACATCTAGATTGAAAATCACCATCACTACAATACTACTATGTAAGTAATTATTGGATAATGAAATATAGATATTTCTTTTGTATTATTATTACTATTGGCTGCCCCAGTGAGAAAAATCTTCTATTCAGGTGGAATGCTAAACTTCATGATGAGTGGAAGTTTGTGACATGGTAGTTGCTCATGCATCACCCTGACATGAAATACTTGCGTTGTGGTTGATCCCCGTGGAGTCAGTAATACACTGCCTAATAATTGTAGGTAGAAGGATATTTAAGAATACTCTGGGATGAAGGAAAAGCAGTGATGGAGATGCAGATGGATCACATTACTACTGTGCTGGCGTCTTTGGGCGCTGGTGCTTTGTCTAAAGAGAGCTGAGTTCAAATCAGCATGAAAGTTTTTAAATGAGACAATAGGGGCATTCAAATGGTGGGAGGAAAGCGCCAGCTTCTGAATGCTAGAATACCTCCAATTCATGCATACATGGATGAAAGGACAACTTATGACTAACAGAGTTTCAGAACACTGTTGTCTGCAATTACCTAACTATCAATGAATGGGCATGGAATGCAATTCTGCATTCGTTTAAATCAAGGCATCTCTATAATTAGCAAAGTAGTTATAAATGTTCTTACATTAATGGTGAAGTAATGTCTAACAGTGTCCTGAACAGTGTGAAAAGTCTTGAGAGATGGTACCGTATTATAATCTAAAAGGACACAGTCTCATGGGAGGCAGTTAGACAACAAGCAGGGAAGGATTCAATTCGCAACATTAAGGCACACATTTGACAAGATGTAAGGTGGGTCTTAGCAAAGGATAGCTTACTTGGCGCCATATGACTAGTGCCAGCATGTTTGGCTCCAGAATAGCAAGACAAGGTAAATATGACCAATAAAAGCTACAACTGCCCATCAAAAACATTACATATCAATAAAAAGACAACATTCCTCCGCCCAGGAGAGCAACAGCCAAGAAAAGTCTTAAACTAATGCCCAGGACAACAGGAAGCTAGAGAGTTCAGAAAATGCTGGCAGATGCTGGTCAACAACTTATTTTCCACCTGAGATTACACCGCTTAACCTCACCTCACAGATATTGTCTTGTGGTCTGGACAAAGCACGCCTGTTCACCCGGTGAGTTTAACAGTGCCATGGGAGTGATGCCGTAGGATGAGGCTGAAGGAGAGGAAAAAAAACCGTGGTATGCTCAACCTGAATGCTGAAGTGGAACAGCAAGAATGGAGAGTTTGGGCTACCCAGTTGCCTTTCAGTACTTCGTTCCGGTTACATTGTGCTCTCTACAACGGTTTCTCGAGCGTTGGATTCCGAGTGGCCAGAGTTGCGTCACAGTGAAGGACTTCCTCTGAAGCCGAAGAGGAGCAGCAGCTTGGCTGTGGTTTGAAACCCGAGGAAAATTCTGGTTGGGGATCTCAAGCACAATAGAAAAATTGATGTGTACATGTAGAAATGGCCGGGTGGGGGATTGAGTTGGGGAATTGAGTGGGGAATGCGGATACCAGAATCACTGGAGGAGCCTCTTGAGTTGTTGTGGGCTGGTCGGCCGAAGCACAGGAGTTGCCCACTTGAGGAGCCAGAGGATGGCACTGCCCTACTTGGTTCAGTCCAGGCGATTGTCATGCTGATGCGCTGGGGGAGGCGGCACTGTGGTTGATCCCGGGCCAGCATGGCAACACCATGTGTGTGCTGATGCTAGGAGGGGCAAAATAGCTGATCCCTGGAGCCAGCATTACACTTCAGCCATCAACACCAGGCAGAAGGATATCTATCATCGGAGAATGGAAGGAGAGCCAATGTAAATGGATGGAGATACGGAGTGGATCGCCAGTAGTTTACTGTAAAGCTACATTTACAGTTGATGCTTATCTTGGCGTGAGCTTGAAGTTCAAATCAGCATGAAGTGTTAACATCTACTCTCATGTAATGGAAATTTGTCGTACAAAACACTATTACTGGCAGATAAAGGATACAGTATTTTATGAATATATTTAAGTCCTTTACCAAGAGATTAGGGAGCTCACATTTACCAATCGGTTAAGGACATCTCTGATTCATTTTCTAATACTGCATATTCATACAGAAATCAAGAATGCATGTTTTTAAATACATGGCCACTGACCCATTACTTCAAACTGGAAACAAAGATTGCCCTTTAATGGTTTACGAGCCTTGGTTGTTCCATTGCTATCTCTACCTGGACGATATTCACCACTGGAGCAAAGACTAAGAAAATCTGCACCTTCTCCACCGCCCAATTTATCTGTGCTGAAGCTTCATCCTCGACTCTCCAGCACTGCTGCTCTGCACTGTGATTATCATTTTTTTGGTGTGTTAAATATCTACATTTATTTATAATGTAAAAAAATTGGCATTTCACTCCTAATGGTGATTAAACGGATGCCCTGAGATGCGATGAAAATATACACCGGCATGTAAATGCTTGGAGTGGATCCATGCTTTAATTAGTACATTTGCATCTACGTTTTTCATTAAAGATGGTCTATAGCCGGTGGGAGAGCCATACAAGCGTGCTGAATGTGTTCACATACATTTTGGTATTTGTAGAAGACAGAAACAGGGACAGCATCTGCACCATCAATCGCCACTGGAGGCGAAGATGCATTCTTTTTAATAACTGCTGACCTTTACCATTATTATTAAATGTAAAAAATGTACAACATCATTATGCATTTTAATTGAATTCCCCTTTCCCTTCCCCACTTTCCCTTTCTCCACTGCAAGGTGTGTATTCTTCAAGAAAAGCCTGATCCTTATTAGAAGATTCCTCGTCACCTAGATGTTTTGCTTAAGCCGGGACCCATTATTTCGTATAATACAGACTGCATTGGCTGGCTGGGCTGGAAGAAAAGAAAGAAACCAAACCCAATGCTAACAATTTACCCTTCCCATCCTAGAGCTACACCCCATGTCTGACTTTGTCTTTGTCACTTACATTTGAGCTTACCACATTCTAATTGCATCAGATTAGTTGCGTCTAGAAATATTTTCTGAGAATGGTGCATTAAACTCTAATATATTTTATAACACTATTGAACTTTTACTTGAACAAATACATTATGTACTTAATAGACTGGGCTTTTTTTACCTCAATGTCATTCAAACTCAAGATTACTAACTCCATCAATCAAGCGTCTTTCTATATATGAAGGGTATATTTTATTTATTTTATTTATTTATTCTACAGTAGTTTTTTTTTTTTCTTTTTCCCATCATGTCCATGGGGAACAGAGAAAATAGATCACTTCAAAACAGGTTATTTGAGGATTCAGATGTTGCATGCTACAGTGTGGTTTGCCTTCCTTTTATACTAGAAGGAATAAAAATACCCCTCCTTCATCCCAGTTTGGGCCGGGTGGACCAGGCATGGGTTAGTAGGCCAGGATTTGGGTTGAATCTTCCCTCCAGTCCCGCCAGCTCCTAGCCGATAGTCCTTCCCTCCCAGTCCTCAGCTCAACAGATGGGAAGCCCTTCCCTCCCTGTCCTCAGCTCCCCAACCCACAATGACTCCTTCCCTCCCAGTCCTCGCTCCTAACAGGTAGAGAGCTCCCTTCATCAGTCCTCAGCTCCCAACGATACCACCAGTCCTCAGCTCCCAACGATGAACCTCCCTTCACCATCCCAGTCTCTCCTCATCTAGCAGGGATGACTCCCTTTCTCAGCTCCCAACCCGATGAGGCTCCCTTCCCTCCCTGTCCTCAGCTCTAACCTGATAGAGCTCCCTTCCCTCCAGTCCTCGAGGCTCTAAGCCTCCTAACCACACTTTGCACCCTCCACAGCTCCTAGTCTTCACATCTCTAGCATGTGCAGTGGCCCTTAATACTGTGTATAATAGTTTGATAAGAGAATACAAAATTAAATGCTGGTGAGCTGAATAAAAAAAAAACATCTTAGACTCAAAACAGTTACTTTTTTTACCCGTCAAAGAGTTTTTAACTGAGATTTTCCAGAACTTAAACTATTGAGGGTTTTTCTTGCAAGGTGTACATCGACACAGTTGAGAGAGTAACTGAGAATTGAAACATGTGGTATGGTAAAAGGCTATTTAATACTTTGAAACTGAGTGAAATTCTGTGTTATTTCTACCTTGACAGGATTCAGAGGAAAAATCACTGATGCCTTTCAAAGGAAGGAGGTATTTTCAGGAGCTACAGTGCTTTAAGAATGAATCATCTAACAGGGCAGGCATTGTAACAAATGAAGGTTTGAGTTTATATTCAGTCCCCATCTCACTGCATTAGAAAAAAAAAAGAGTACTGTGTTAAAATTCTAATATCAAATGTCTACATTTCACAAACAGTAACACTTTACATTATTGGTTACATTCTCAGAGTTCAAATCATCTTCAGCACATTTTTTTCAGAGAGAGAAACACACAGAGTAAAGATAACAAAACTAGATAAATACAACTAAGACTTTTTAACTGAGGAACTTACAGTAGATTATCGGTTTCATATTTGTTTTAGAATTGCAGTGGTGTTTTTCTTTCCTTTCAGGTAAAAATGTACTAATGATGATTTGAATTAAATAACTTTTGAGAATCTATCCTATATACTGTAATTACACTGTAATTGTCAATAAGAGCATGGCAGTGATGGCAGTGAGAAAGCATTTCGGGGTGGGGAGGGGGGATAATGAATAAGCTGTGTTTTTCTGATAAAGCAGGGGAGTGCACAGAATAGTGTTATGAGAGGGTTAAGGACCTGTCCCCCGACTTGGCTCATAATCATACCATTTGTATGTGTAGGGTTCATTTCATTTACTTTTCCATGTCTCTCTGCAAAGCTTTGGGGACTAATTGGCTTATCGCCCAGAGTCCTGGGCATGAGAAGGATAAGGTCCCATGCTCTATACTTCTTCAACACTAGGCTTATACTTCTTCCCCACTAGGCAGACGTACACTGTGCAGCTGTTTACTAGCCCACTGCTCTGTGCCAAGTTAAAAAATAACTCGTAAGGGATATCCATATCTCTAAATTGAAGGAATCTTCATCAGGTAAAGTGTCTACACTCTCTCCTCCAGCAGACCACTCAGAACCTCCTTCTTCTCCCTCAGACACTGGAAGGTGTTTTTCATTGCTCCCTCGGTAATACTTTTAAAGACATACAATTCTCTCTGGGTCTAAATTTAATAATCTGGTTGAATTAATTGTATACTGCTGGCAAGGAATTTTTTATTTTGGACTTTGTAATGTCCCCACTGTCTCAAACTTGTCAAACCTCCCCCTCTGCTGCCTCCAAGAAATCAAAAAACTTTAAATAAGTCTTCCAACAATTTAATATTAAAATGCCAAGGGCAGATGAAGGGCAGCGGCGGGTAAGCAGACAACACACACAGTGGTGGTCTGAGTTCATGATGGGAACAATGTCACTTTTTACAACCTGATTAAGATGTTTCTTTTGAAACGAAGTATAACCTGTCCTAATCTTGCTCTTGATACCCACAGATTAACATTCAATTTTTTATCAATGTATATTATTGTTGTTTGAGGCTGGGTTAAAGATTCACTCAGACATCAACCAGATCATTAACCCTTTGAGTAGTGAGTTCTAAAACACCCTGCCGGTCCTACTGGTGAGTGAGTTTTTGTTTTCGTCTGCTGCATGTAAGCTTTTATTATTCAGTACAAGCGTACAAACAAGCTGAAAGCTGTATGCTTGTATGAATGTAATGAATACTGGCGAAATATAAATCATTTTTTACCGTAAATAAAAAAAAACAAATAAATATATATTTCTTTTAATTTAGTCATAGGAAAGGTTTTGACTAAAAAAAAAAATAAATATAGGCAATAAACGAAAATAAATATAAAGGGTGAAACAACCAAAACAACCGCGTCCTAACAAAAAAAGGGGGTGAGAGAGAGAGAGAGAGAGAGAGAGAGAGAGAGCAGAGAGAGCTCACAGTGCCTGTTTCTACTCTTGCGGTTTCCAAGGCTCCCAGTAGCCTCCTCATTCTCACCCTTTCTCGTTTTTTCTTTTTTCTCTGTGCAATTTCTTCTAAGGTGCCCCTGTTTTTCTGTATTGGAAACATGTTTGTGATTCAATACTTGAAAAAACGAGATATAGTTAGCGCCATCAATACTGAAATTCCAGGCCACTTCAATAGGCGTGCTGGGATTATCAAGTAGCATGTAAACCCTGCCTCTAAAGGCGAAAACATGTTTCACATCAGGGTTTTTATCCGAGTAAAATTGGTTTAAGTGGAGACACTAACTTTCCGTGTAATTTACTCTGTAATTAACATCTTCGTCATGATGAAAGGCGGTACATTTGAAAGAATAACTTTTTTAAAGATGGAAGCCAGAGTGGGAACACTTATGAATTTTTCTTTTTATTGTCGGCCCTATTTCCAACAACTTGATTCACTAATAAGCTCATTGTTAAGAACACCACAATAGCTTTATTTATTTTTTTGTGAAGCTGATTTAATATTATAACCAATTTTTCTTCCTTCAACAATTAACATTCCTCTGCTGTTAATGTTGGGGATGCATTTAAAATACATGCCTGCTTGGTCCAGCGACCTCCTTTAGAGCTCAGAGCAGTTATCAAATAAATAAAAAAAAAATAAATAAAAAGGACAAATAATAAATAAGTAAAATAAATAAATAAGATAGAACCCTAAATGTTCCACTTGCACAACACTCACTCCATACTCAGCCCAACCCCTCTCACAAACCCACAATCCTCCATGAGGAGAGAGAGAGAGAGAGAGAGAGAGAGAGAGAGAGAGAGATTTTATTCTAGATAATAATTATAAATGAAATTATAAATATGAGATAAGCTTAAAATTAGCTCCTGGAATATTCAGGGTTTGTGTTAGGTGGGTTCACGAACCTGAATTCTTCAGAAATATAAACCAACATAGATATAGTATTCTCCACAAGACTGCGGTGCCGTGCTGATGTGTCCACTCACTGTCCCTCAGGCTACAAGGGGAGATTATAGTGCCCCTCCCTGGAAACACTTTCACACGTAAAAGCGTGGCAGAGAACTCAGGGGATCATTGTGTGGTACAGAGAGGAGCTCACCGACTCTATTAGACCAATAAGAACAGGAGAGCCCACCTGTGGCTAAAAAAATGAGTAATAGCAGTGTCACCTGCCAAAACAGATATCTGCCTGTGTGCAGCCTACATCTCCCCATCGGACTCCCTTATTACAAGGGAAGACACCTCCCACGATCTCCCAGACATCTGCCACTTCCAGGCCCAGGGAAGTGCTGCTCTACGGTGACTTTAATGCCAGAACAGACACTCTGCCTGACTTCATGAACTCACTGAGAACAGCCACATATTGGGACAATCCCTCTCTATACCACCGCATACACATGACTACAAACAGGAATAGCCATGACAGTGGGTAAATAAAATAAGGAGACAATTATTGAATCTCTGTCAAGGCCCTGGAGTCTATATATCATGAATGGCAGGATCAAGGAGGGGACTCTTTTAGGTAGGTTTTACATACAGCTCAGCTCTTGGTAACAGTGTGGTGGACTATGCCATCACTGACCTGGACCCCTCCTTTATTAATGCATTTCACTGTCAGACCACAAACCCCCCCTGTCAGATCACAGCCAAAATCACTGTGTTCATAAAAAGAACAGAGCAGATCAACAACACACAGACACAGCCCTGTAAGCTGTACAATCTAAACCATTCTACAGATGGGCTCCAAACAGCACAGAAATATACAAAAGTAATTGGCACCAATGAAATAGAAACCCTAATACAAACATTTCAAAACACACAGTATCCAACACACAAAAAAACAGGAGTAACTCTGGCTGTAAAAGATTTGAATAATATATTTGAAAAGCAGCAGTAAAATCTAAATTAAAAATAGTAAATCGGAAAAACAACCAAAAAAGAATAAATCAAAGAAAACTGGTTTGATGAAGAATAAAACTAGAATGGAAAAACTAAGACAGCTATCAATCAAAAACATAAAAGATCCAGACAGCCCAGATTTATGCCTCCAGATACTGTGAGCACTGAAACAACCACAAACACACTAACAAGTAAAAAACAAGACTATATTAATAAGCAGCTCCCAGTGAAATTGAGGGTCAATAAACTAAAATCATTTTTGGGAAACCTGGAACAACCTAAATTCAACAAAAAAAAAAATGAAGAATTGGCCATCCAAAATGGAAACATTTGGAAAAAACATTTTGAAAACCTTTAAAGAAATACAAACAAGAACAAAAAACTCAAATGCCATTTGTGAAAACTAAAAAATTTAGAATCCTGTATTAAGGACAATCAGAACCCCTAGACACCCCAATCCACGGGGAGGGGCTGAGAATGATAACAAACTCAAGGCCCTCAAATCCAAAAGAAAACAAGTGGGGCTTGACAGCATCACGCTGAGATGCTGAAGCACAACAGCCCCAAGCTGCAGGAGGCCCTGCTCAAAACTCCTCCAATCTGTACTGGAGAGCTGGGTATTTCCTAAGACCTGGAACCAGGGCTTATAACACCATATATAAAAAGTGGCGACAAATTCAACCCCAATAACTACGGGCATCTGTGTGAGTAGTAATCTGGGGAAGGTGTTCTCATTAGCCGGGATACTGGCCTTCCTTACTGAACACAGTGTCTTGAGTAAAGTCGATTGGATTCCACCAAAACACTGCACTTTGATGTCGTTTACACCTACACACAATCGCAAATAAACACGTCCTTCCAAACTGCTAATAAAGGAAAATATTGTACCTTTATAGACTTTAAAAGGCATTTGATTCAATTTGGCATAAAGGACATTTCTTAAACTTCTTCCAAAGTGGTGTAGGGGTAAAGTCTATGACATCATAAAATAGATGTACTCGGAAAATAAGTGGGTGTGAAAATTGGCAACAAAAAGAACAGGAATTCTTCACACACAGGCATTGGGGGGTAAGACAAGGGTGCAGTCTGAGCCCTGCTGTTCAACATCCATATCAACCCAGCTGGCCACAGTGCTGGAGCAGTCTGCAGCCCTGGCCTCGCACTCTACATGACACAAGTTAATTTCCTGCTCTAGCCAGAGATCTGAATCTGCTGTCACCACAGAGCAGGGGCTTCCACAGCAGGGGTTCTATCACTGCTAAGGCGACTGTCGAACCTGGGCCCTGGCGATAAACATGAAACAGAGTCATGATATTCCGAAGAAAGCCAGATCTCCAGGGAAATAGTACCACTTCACTCTAGGCAACACCACCCTAGAACACCACCAGCAGCTACACATACCTGGGTCTGACCATCAATGCATCAGGGAGCTTTAACCTAGCAGTGAATGCACTAAAGGAAAATGCAGGGCTTTTTATGCCATAAAGAAGAGGCTCTACAATATAACCCCCGTCAATATTTGGCTCAAAATTTTGAAAGTGTAATCAGCCAATTGCTCTCTATGGCAGTGAAGTGAGGGTCCAATCACCAACCAGGACTACACAAATGTGACAAACACCCCACAGAAACCCTGCATGCAGAGTTCTGCAAAACATCATGAGATTACAAAGAAAAACACAAACAATGCATGCAGGGGCTGAATTAGGCCTTTATCCATTGATTATTAATCCAAAAGAACATTAAAATACTGGATTCATCCCCAAAACTAGTGACCCAAACTCTCCATCATAAAGCCCTGCAAAACCAAGAGCTCAGCCAGAAAAGTCCCCTCAGCCAGCTGGTCCTGAAGCTCCAAGCTGAGCAACACTGGCATCAGTCAGCTTCGGGACAGCACTGCAAAACAAATTCCAATTAGTAAAGCAAATTACAAAAACACCTGACACACTCCTATCTGGACCATTGGGATACAAATACTAAAACACAAAACAAACCTAGGAGTGCTATATAGGACCCTAAATAGAAATTACACCCTGGCAGATTACCTGTAACTGTCAGAAACTTACAAAAGCAGAGGCAGATCTGACAAATACCCGACTCCAGTGACCACAACCTGGCCATTGAAAAAGAGGCCGACAGAGCAAACCTGGATGGCCAGGAGAACAGGCGCCATAGGTCATAACAGACAGGAGGAGGTCGAGATGAAGAGATTCACTTCTGACTTTAATGTGAAAATATAAAAACATAAGAACATTTTCTTCCCAAATTCTGTGATTTAGTCCCAGAATTCCTAAAATGCGATACCCAGAAGCTGTCCAATCCTGCTGGGAAGACAAACCCAACCCAGCCAGACTGACTGGCTGGTCAATAGATGGAGACTGTCATAGCTTGGGGACAGACCGTGAACATCACACTAGAGAGGAAAGAGAGAGGGGGGGATTCTGTTTAATATATAGAGAGAGGGAGGGGGGGGATTAGGTTTAATACAGAGGGAGGGAGGGGGGCACTGTTTAATAGAGGGAAAGGGGTACTTTTGATAGAGGAATTGAAGAGAGGATTCTGTTTACTATGAGGAGGGAGGAGGGGTACTGTTTAATATAGAGAGGATACTGTTAAGTAAAAAAAAATTCTTTTGTCTGTATATTTGTCTATATATTTGAGTTGGTTATGCCATGTATGTGCTTTTGGCAACACAATTATTTTTTATTGTCATGCCAATAAAGCCAATTTGGATGAATTGAGAGAGGGCAGACAGACAGAGAGAGAGAGGTATTCCACAGAAGGTACTGGTGGTATGCAGGTGTTATTTAAGTTTGTTTTTGTTTCCCCTAGCCTTGCTGCTAAAGGTATCATGAAGATAGCATGCCTGGTTGTTCATTTTTCTTTTTGATTTGGTAAAACTTGCTTCTGTTAGTAAAATAATATTGTTTCTCTTGAAACTGTGGCCAAATCTAGTCTTTTATACACTTCCCACAAGGGCTAAAACAAACCAACACAAGTGTCTAAACTTCAGGAGGGCCAGGAGGATGTGCATAAAGAGTGTGAAAGAGTCTGTGTGCCTGGAGGATCCTTCCAGATGAGTGGAAGTAAAATAATAATGCACACAACCTCTATGGAAGGACCACAACAATGAGTTTATTATCTCCTTTCAAACATAACAACCTACTCCCAGCTTGTCTTGAAAACTCCAAACTCCACCTAAGGGCCTCCAACTAACCCAAGACCAGCCATCCACCCCTCTCCCTAATGGGGATCTTATTAACTGAACCATTTGTAGGCAGCCTTGGCAAACACAATCTTTTAGTTGTAAATGTGAACATCATTGTGGGACACTGGAAGCTTTAACTACCATGTGGAAGGGTAGTTTTTGCTATCAGACATGACATCACTGACGGGTAGAAACAGAACTCACAGGGTGTGATTAAGCAATGTTGTGCATATTTATTTTCCAAAAATAAAGAACAGACAGATCAAAAAGATACTGGCCCATGGTCACCCAAGCAGATAGCTAATATAGTGTCTGGTAAAGAGAGCACAGGCAACTTCTCTCCTGAGCCCTCAGCTGAACTGAGGGGAGGTGGTCTGAGCATGTGGTCAAGCTAAATTGGCAATCCACCATTCAATTTAGCCTGACCACATTCTGCAGATGTTTTTTTCTTCTTTTAGGCTGGGAATTTTTTAACCCCATCCCTACAACAAACCCCATCTGCCCCTGTCAACTGCTAACTTATCCTGCTAACTTATCCAGGCTTGTAACTCATTACAGTGAAGCCTGCTAGTCAAGGGTTGAAAACATTTTATTCTAGGGGTGACTGGCCACTGAAAACAGATGCCCTCTTTGTTCAGAGGAAAGACAAGAGTTTTACTGTTCTTCTGAATATCCAGTGAAGACAAAGCACAACATACACTTGCCCAGTTCCTAGCTGCTGATCTTGAGTAGTGCCTCTGTGTCTACTGACACTTAGAAAAGTTTCAACTATGGATCTGGTTTCTGTGATTGGCAAAGTATTGGTTAGGTACTTTGTCAACTCCTATAACATTTGAAAGACTTCAATCAGTGCCCAGCTCCCCAATCTTTTTTGTTCTGAAAAAAGCAGATCAGCCCAGGAGGGACTGCATTTTCTTGTTCCCCATTTCTGCTTTCTCTCTGTACTTAATTCCAGGATTGAAGGATGAGTCAATCACCAGAAACAATAACAGTGCAATGTTATTTCAGAATGAGCTTATTTACTTAAAAATGAATTACCAGGAAGACCTCTGTAAGATGAGGCCATCTCATTTCCACAAGAGACAAGAGGGGGGCTTCATATCATAAATCATATGATTTATTTTATGGATTTATTTATTTATTTTACAGTTAAAAAACCTTTAAAACAGTTACAAGTGGTGTTCAGATACAAACACAAATCTAAAACTTTAAATGCAGAACTTTTGCAGGAATGAGAGCTTGCAAAAAAAAAAAAGCATGAAATGCGATTCTGTGGAGGATGATTGTTGAAACAAATACACTATTTATAACCATGATAAGACAGGAAAAAGAAGTCCAGAAGAGGATCTTTATTGGGTATACAAAAAAGATATTAGACATACAAAACAGGACATTAAACAAACAAAAGTACCACACAGTAAAAGAACAGTAAATGAAGAAGCGGGTGTGCAGCAAAGACTATGAAAACATTCTAAATAACTCACAAAGTTCCGTTTAGTGAACGGGAGAAGTATGTGAGCTTTTAAGCAGTGGTACAATGATCATGCCTACCTAGCGTCAGTCTGACGAACCCGTGTGCACAGTGAGCGAGTGTGTTAAATATTTGCTGAATCTGTTCAACAAGTGTCAATTTCATGGAGAGCGCCCCTTGATGCTGTCATCTCACAGCTACAACCAGGCAGTCAAGATGTAAACATGGGAACTCAACTATAGCTTTTACAGTGAGTGCTGGCCACACAGGACTGAACTGAAATAAATGCAATGTCCAACCAGTATCTCTACCCCGACACACCTTTGTAGGGTATGGTTTGTAACTCCCTGCTCACAACAGCTAGGAGCTTACCTGATTAACATAGTGGAGTCTGGTCAGCTTTTTGGAAACACGGCAAACACCTGCAGTTTCACCGGGCTGAGGGCATCACCCACAGTGAAGATGATAATTAATTAACTGTCTTGTAACGTATCTCCTCTCTGTGGGCATTAATTAATAGAGTCGTACAGGGCATAGGGGCAGAGAGGTGAGCATCATGACTTGTCTGTCTAGCTCTGAAGAAATCTCACCACGAAGCTTCTTTCGTGATTTGCCTTTATGATGCTTAACTCTGCTGTCAAAACAAGTTGATTAAAGAGGCAATGGTGCGGGGGCATAATGAGTAGGGGTCAGGGGCAAGGCCAGGAGACAGGTGCCAAATCTAGACTTGGCGCACTGGGCAACCTTGGAAAATGTGATTTTTCTCTATTTGCCTCAGCATTGGGTGGTTCAAAACATTTAGATGTTTTTATGTATTTATTTATTGGTTTATTTTAATCCCCATGAATTTTACCTCTCAGGTTTGTAAAAAATAAGGAAGCACTATGATGTCTGAATCTCATCATATTTATTAAGTATTCAAGCATGAGGAAAAATAAATAAAATAAACAATCTCTTCTTGGTATTAACTCGTTGGTCAGTGGAGTGAAAATGAACACACAGCAAAATAACTAATTTCAACCAAGAAGTTGCAGCAACTTTTAATTCTATTTAGTTATCTTTGTAATACAGTATTCTGTATCTGCACTTATTCCAAACTGAATTTTTTAAATACAAACAAAAAACAAAAGCACAGAAAACCAATGGGGACCAGAGAGATACGCCTACAATAAAATAGATACAGTAGAATTGATTATCACTCCTTGTGGGAGGGTAGTGGGTGGAGCTTCAGGGAAGGACCAAGGAATGACAGCACACAGGAGCGAAGTCGTTTAGTCCTTGGAGCCTAACACCCATCAATGGTACAGGCAGGATTTTATTTTAACAAAACAAAAAATAAGAACAGTCCAAAGTATTTTCCAGAAAATGAAACAAGAAAACCACCTGGAATACCAGCGATGGTAAACTCAGGTTTCAAAATAAAGAATAAACAAAAAGCGTCTGCGTTACAAACAACAATAAAAAGGCAGCACTGGTTTCTCCGTGCTTTACTGCAGTGGTTTCTTCTCTCACCGCCTCTTGAAAAGCCCCTTCCACGGATTACTGTCTTGTCCTGGGTTTTCCTCCCTGCGGCAATCCACCAAGGTTCCTTAAAAGTTTCAAGCTTTCATAATTACAGCAGTTGATAAACAAACAACAAATAAAGCACAGCACGGCTTAACAGGACAGAAACACAAAACCATATTGTTGAATACTCAAGTCCCACCCCTGTAATCAGCATGCTGCCTCATCAGCTAATCGACGGAACAGCACAGTTACTGCAATGATAACGACGCTATTCAACTTCCTTGGTCCAAGATGGCCGCCTGACCCGAACTTCTCCTGTATAACAGAGTTCACCGACCCAATCACGGTCAACCCTACACAGCGCCTGCCGGGTGGTCGTGGAGGGCGACTATAACAGGGACTCTTCAATCCTGTCATCCCCTCAGAGTGGAGCCGAGGTACACCGCCAACCCTAACTCCCCAAATGACCCTCCCTGAAAAAATCAGCATTTTGATGCCCTCACCGAACGATGTTTAACAGTGAAGAAGGGTTGCACTAGACTCACCGAAAGTAATCCAAGTTAGGTTCCCTCATCGTGTTTAGCCACTTAAGAGGGCGTGATCTCAGACAAGAGTGAAAGGACCCCAGGAGATAATATCAAGAGAGTTTGTGGCCATTTAATGGCAGGCACTCCTTCTCAATAACTAGTAGTTGCAAGCTCGCTGAGCCATTTTCAATGGCTAATGTATGGCGGGTGTTCTACCCTCCCATCTCCTGGACAAAGGCGGCCCCAGACCGACATCCGGCGTCTGTCTGGAGGATAATTCCCTGTGAAATCTGGGTGAAACTAGTGCAGGGCAGCAAAGTATCCGGCTTTAGCATTGTCAAACAGCTTCCTGACACTCATCTGACCATTTTACAGTGTTTGGGGCGCTCTCTTCTTGGTGAGGTCAATCAAAGGCTAACAATGGTGGAAAAACTTCGGGGGGATAAAAGCGGCGATAACAGCCTGCCAGCCCCAAAAGTGACCTCCACGAGAGCCTTGGTTCACGTGGGACGGAGTGTCCACCAAAGGCCTGGACTTGAAACCACTGGTTTCACCCGACCATTACCCCATACTAAAGCCAAGATTGGGTCTCTTTATTGCCAAACGCGCATTTGCCTAGGTTGACTGTTAGCCTGGCCCCTCAAAGACTGCAGGACAGCCGCAACTACTGCAGTTCTTCCAGGTAGAGCTGTACAACCACGCTATCATATGCCGTCAGACACCGATGATGGGGGACGCACTGTCCATCAGTCTGGAAGGTAGCTGGGGCCCCATGCAAACTGAAGGGCATGGTCTTGAATGAAACAAGCCATCCGTAGCAAATGCGGCCTTGGAGTTGTTAACGGGATCTGCCACGTCCTTTGTTAGGTCCAGAGGGACAAGAACCTCGCTTACCCAGTCTGTCGAGAGCTCATCCATCCCCGAGGATATGGGGTACGACGAACTTAGAGATAGCTGCTCACCTTTTCAGTCCAATAAACTTAGTGAGCCATCCTTAGGTACCATTACCACAGGACTACACCCACTGTCAGCGCTGCACTACCCCAGCTCGAGTATACTACACTTCCGGCGACACCACTTTCGGATCCGTGGAGCCTCTGACGACCCCAACACCTGGCGGAGTAATAATGGCATGTTCAATAATGTCAGTTCTACCGGCAACTCAGAAAAACATCCACTGAATTCCCTCATTAATTGACCCAGCTCCTGTTTCTGACGGGTAACTGTTTCCCCCATCAATCTTAGTTGTTTGACCAGATGGCCACCTCCAGGACCAAAATCCTCTAGGGGCTATCATTAGCAATAAAAACAGGGCTTCTCTGTCTCTCCAGGGTTTTAACAAATTTACATGATAAATTTTGGAGTTTTTTTCGATGGTGGGCTGCCTGTTCATAATTCACTCTCCTATAGCCGAACCACCTCATAAGGCCCCCTGCCACTTCGGGCAAAACAACAGATTAGGCTGTGGGAGGAGCAGCAGTACCTTATCTCCAGGTGAAAAGTCGAATTAGGTGCTTTTTGATTGCTGCCTGCTGCTGCTGCTGATGCGCTGAGCATTGCGTAGGTTCTCTTAGGCAAAACGCCCGACTAATTCTAAGCGATCTCTTAGCAGTAGTACGTGTTTGACTACATTTTTTTAGAAGTAGAGGTTTGTCCTCCCACCCTTCCTCATGCGAGAGATGAGAATGCCTGAGGGGTTGTCTCCCCATATAGCGCTCAAACGGGAGAACCCTGTTGAACTCTGTGGCACCTCTCTCACTGCGAACATCAGGAAGGGAGAATTTTTGCCAATGTTTTTGTTCCTGGTTCACAAATCGCCTCAGCATCTGCTTCAGGGTCTGATTAAACCTTTCCGCAGGCCATCTGTCTGCGGATGGCACAGAGGTCCTGATGGACGGATTTTCAAAAATTTTGTATACTTCTTTGAGGGCTCCGGACATGAGGGTTGGTTTCCCTGATCCGTCAGAATCTCTTTGGCACCCCTCTAGCAATGATCTTAACTAGTTCTTTAGCAATGGCGGCGGCACTAGTGGGCGCAGTGGCACCGCCTCCTGGATATGTCGAGTAGCATAATCACCATTGCTAGAATAAAGGTATATCCAGAGTCGGCGGGATGCACTAGGCCACGGCGTCCATAACTATCGCGATCGAAGGGGAGTACAAGCCAGGGGCAGTGGGACCAGCGGGGGCGGTGAACCACCGCGACATACTCTCTGGCAATCGGGACACTCCGCTACATTCCTCACATCCATGGAGTCCCATCCAATAAAACCGGGCCAGTATTGGTTCCAAGGTCTTTCCCCCCCAGGTGGCAGAAAGGGAATATCATGCCAACCGCGCATGACCTCCGGCGGAAAAGACCGGAACCAATAATTGGGTTACAGGCTGTCCTGTGCCGGGGCTTGGGATACCCTATACAGCAAATGCCCCATCTTGATGGTGAGGAAATGTGAGCGGACCCATGACCTTCAACTTCCTTCCCTCGACAGACCGAACCGCCCCGGATGTGCACCAGAGTGGGGTCGTACTTTGCTCCCACTCCTGGGTCCACACGGTCCCAGAATTGCGGTATGCGAGCTGGGCCAGACCTGGTAACTTCTGCTCTGGGATCTCAGGTGCACCGCTCGCTGGTCACACTGGACCCCTTCTGTGTTCGTTTGACAACCAAAGCAGACTCTCCCACCAATCCCCAGCCTTGCCTCATTAATGCCCCTCAAAGTTTCTCGGCCTCCGGCTCTTTTTTAGTTTTGTAGGGCGGAACCTGGAAATAAATAACCGACCTGCAAGGGAAGATCCGCAGTGGATCCCCGTTCGACCACCTCTTCACAATAGGTGGCCGAGCCGCATTGACCACTTAATCTCAGTATAGTAAGGTAATCTCGACCCAAAATTACTGGGTATGGCACCTTTTAGCGGCGGCCGCGACTTCGTGGCCGTCGACTTTCCACAGTCATTCTAACTTTAGTGGTAGGATGCAGCCTTGGTTTCTCCATGAATACACGAGATGGTCTGGAGCCCTGTGGCCGCCAGGGCGTACCACCAAGAGAGCAGACCGAATTATGGTGTGACTACGCCCTGAGTCCACTAATGCATTGGGTACCATATTACCAACAACTACATTAATAATGCAAGGCCCCTCCCGACCCCTTCCCTGTAATATCACCCCTCTGCGTCGGACACTGCATGAGCCACGTCCTGCACATTCCATTGCGGCAGGACAGAATCTCATGATGTGTCCACCTCATGGCACCGGAGGTAAGGGAAGGCAACGCTTCTGTGGGAGATGGCTGCTTGTCCCTTGGTCCACACCACTGGGGTCCAGGATTCTCTCTGGCCCAACTGGGAGCTAACCTCGGTCTCCACTTTGGGAGTCGAGACTCAAGGGCCGGGAAAACTGAAGGCCTCGCTGCAGTCCTGCGATTTGGTGGTAAGGCGTTCTTCACTGGGACTGCTGGGGCTGGACTGGGGTCCACCGAAGCAGGAATCCTCCGGCCTCCTTCAGCTCGGCGGCCTCGTCCATCGTCTCCCGGGACTGTGGCGGCGACCCAGGCTCAGGTCTCTGGTTCCAACTTACCTCCAGAAACTGGTCAGCCCCTGAACTCCATGATTTGTTGGTGGTCCGTTCAGCGGGACGCCAGCCAGCGGGTCGATGGTCCCAGAGTTGCTGGCCGCGATGCGGGGCGGGTTCCCTCTGGACGGCACTATGAGTCCAAACGCCGCAACGCGTTTCGAGGGGGGGATATTGAGGCGTTGGAGGATAGCTGCCTTCACCTGGGGATAATCTCCGCTGCCACATTGCTCAGGGGCCCGGTATGCTGCCTGCCTCACCAGTCAGACAGGGGCGAGTTGCAGCCCCAACATCTGGCTGGCCACCCTGACATCGTAGCCACCAGCTCAAACGTGGCTGGGAAGGCCTCGAGGTCATCTTCTGAGGTCATCTTTTACCCAGCAGTTTTGGGCGTAAGCTAAGTCAACTACTGCGGCGGGACCTGGGCTTGGGCCTGGGCCTGGCCACCACCAGGTTCTGAATGGCCCAGACACATACGCTTATCTTGTCAGCCATCGCGGTCAGATGGGCTGAACGCTCAGCATCCCCTCTGAAGCATCCCGTTCTTCCAGCGCCCGTATACCGTCACGGTCTCTCCTGATCCTCAAGACGGCTTGCAGGGTGTGCTTGTCCATGCTCATCCCACTTCTGACACCACCTTGTGGGAGGGGTAGTGGAGCTTCGGAAGGACCAGGAATGACAGCACACAGGAGCCGGAAGTGTCGTTTGGTCCTTGGAGCCCTGTACCATCAATGGTACAGGCAGGATTTTATTACAACAAACAAAAACAGAACGGTCAGTATTTCAGAAAATAAACAAGAAAACCACCTGGAATACCCAGCGATGGTAAGCTCGGGTTTTCAAATAAAAAGAATAAACAAAAGCGTCTGGGCCAAAACAACAATAAAGGAAGCACTGGGTTTCTCAGGTACTTTACTGCAGTGGGTTCTTCTCACAGCCTCTTGGCCCCTTCCAGGATTACTGTCTTGTCCTGGGTTTCCTCCACTGCGGCAATCCACCAAGGTTCCTTAAAGTTTCAGCTTCATAATTACAGCAGTTTGATAAAACAAAACAACAACAAAAGCACAGCACGTGTTTTCAGTTCAGGACAGGGGCGAGATGGCAAAACCATACTGCTTTAAATACTGCCAAGTCCCCACTCCTGCAATCGGCATGCTGCTCCGTCCAGCCAATCGACGGGAACAGCACAGCTGATTACAATGACGGGACCTGTGACGCATGGTTCCACCTTGGTCCAAGATGGCCTGACCGGAACTTCCTGTATGGTCAGAGTTCAGCCTCCCAATCGCAGTCCAACCCTACAGCTGCCGGTGGTCGGGAGAATTACAACAAGGACTCCTTTCAATCCCTGTCACACTCCTTTAATCACATTCTTTTAATAATTAATAGTTAGGTTCATCCATGATACAGCAATGCTTAGTGTATGTATAGTGAAAGCACATTTAAAAAAGTGCCTGTAAAACATATGTGTTCCTCAAATTTATTTTATACAAAGTCACAACTTAAATATATTTTTTTAGGCTAGAAGAAAAAGCCAGGGCATATTCTGTCTTTATCTGGAGAGAAACAAAGTAATAGGGTCTCAGAACCTGCAAATTTGGCAGAACCTCAGCTTAGGATTCAAAAGCCAGTAATTACTGAAACAATGGACTCCTTGCAGGGGAAAAAAAAACACAACAACCTTTAAATCCAATATAGAATGGATCACATTATTCATCTAGAGGCCATCTGACTTAATGCCAAAAACTCACAGTGGGTATATCCACAACAAAAAGTGCCTTGCATAACATTACCCCCTTGGACTTTTTCCACATTTTGTAGTGTTACAACCTGGAATTAAAATTGATTTAATTAGGATTTTTTGTCACTGATCTACACAAAATAGTCCATAATGTTGAAAGGGGAAAATCTACATCTTTTTCAAAATTATTTCAAATAAAACTGAAAAGTCTTGATTGCATAAGTATTCACCCCCTTGCTGTGACACCCCTAACAAGCTCTGGTGCAACCAATCCCAGAAGTCACACAATTAGTTGAATGGACCAAAATGTCAATTAAAGTGTCAGATTAACCACCTATTTAGGCTAATTTGTTAGAGAGCCTATCTAAACAACTGCTTTCATGAAAACCAAGAAACTATTAAAAATCGAATAAAATTCGGAGAAGTACCAATAAGGGTTGGGTTTTCGCTCTCCCAAACTTTGAACATCCCTGAGCACACATTAACCATTATTAAAAATGAAAGAAAAACCAACTTGCTGCTCTTTCTAGAGAAGGCCGGGCCCACCAAACTTCAGTGACCAGGTAAGAGGGCATTAGTCAGAGAAGCATGGAAAGAGGCCAATGTAACTCTGAAGGAGTCCTGGAGAGATCCACAGCTGAGATGGGAGAAACCGATCAGGACAACTATAACCTGGATACCCACAAAGCTGGGCTTTATGGAAGAGTGGTGAGAAGAGAAAGCGTTGTTGAAAAAACCCATATCAAATCCTATTTTGATTTTTGCCAAAAGGCATGTGGGAGACACAGCAAACATGTGGGAAAAAGGTTCTCTTGTCTGAGTAAGACCAAAATTGAACTTTTTTGGCCTTGGCGCCAAAATGCTATGGTATGGCGCAAAGCCAATCACCCTGAGAACACCATCCCCACGGTGAAGCATGGTGGTGGCAGCATCATGTTATGGGGATGCTTTTCATCGCAGGGGACTGGGAAAATGGTCAGGATTGAGGGCAAAGATGGATGGAGCCAAATACAGGGGAAATTCTAGAGGAAAACCTGTTTCAGTCTGCAAGAACCTGGGACACAGGGAGTTCATCTTTCAGCAGGACAATGACCCTAAACACACAGCCAAAACTACACTGGAGTGGTTTAAAACGAAACTTTTTTATATGATTTTCCAAAAAATGGGCTATTTGTTTGAAAAAGTTAATTCTCACCATTGATATGTCTTACCCATCCCCGGAAAAATAAATATATTTTTTAATATATGGATTATATATTTTTTAAAAACCTGAAATGTATTTATAATATATTTTCTTAAACATGACATGTTTGCCCAAATATATTTATAATATACTATAAATGCATTTTTAAATCAACATATTCACATTTATACATTTTATTTTTCTAAATTATATTCAAAATACATTGTAAAATATGTTGTAAATAAATATATTCACATTAATATATTTAAAAGTGTATGCAGTGTTTTTCAAACAATATATTTATATATTGCATATAATGGGAGACTACTTGACGGTCAGGGCATTAAATTTAAAACAAGAAAACTTCAAGTTTATCCATGTACAGCAGATAAAAACACAGACACTGTGATTTTAATTCGCAAATAAGTTTATTCTTGGACGGAACAAAATGGTTAATCAATCTTTCTGCAGATACCGAAGTGTTACAGATACCTCATAAAAATAACTGGGATAAACCTAGTATTTAGCCAGAAAAAAAAAAAAAAAGAGAGGTCAATAACAATCAAGGACACAATAGGCTGTTCATATTTTAAGGCACCTTATATTTAAACTGTATGCCACCAATAAGAAAAAAAGAATGAAATTGTAAAATGTATTTCCAGTTTATTAGTGTTTTTTTACTTTCATAGCTCTATTTTTCAGCAACAATTCCATAGCTATTAATGCATTTTTAATTGGAAGCAACAGTTTTTTTGTAACGATCTCATAGTTTTGAAGAACAATGTTAGCAGGTCTACAGAGAAGCAGCCCAAACACCTGTTGTAAATGCAAACAAGCCTTTTTAGCATATGTTGAAAGCTTTTTCATTTTTGTACTTGGTGTTTTATATACACTAATTTTTTACAAATGTTGATATATTCCATTATGTTTAAAGATAGTAGTTATTTTAAATGAAATTATGAATTCATTTCCTTTCTTATTTATTTGCTTCATATCTGTTTGGTGGAACACATGCAAAAATATGGTGTGAGTCCAGGCACTTTACATTATGCAATATATTGTGAATACATTTATATAATACATGTTTAGTAAATATATAGAATAACCATTTCTAAAAAAATACATGGACAATATAATTGATATATTTATTTATTTGAAATTATATTTTAAATATTTTAAATTATGTTTAAGCAAATACATTGTAAATATATTTTCCATATGATGAAAAACGGGCCAATTTTGTAATATATTAAATATATTTTTATATATTCTACATACATAATACATATTTTTCCATATATTTTATCATTCCAAAGACTATAGGTTTTATATGAATATTATGTTTACAAAAATATATTTAAAAATATATATTTTTTTTAGTATGGTCCAAGACAAAACAAACTGAGAATTTTCGCATTTATTGTATCATGTTTAGAAAATGAAAAAATGTGTTTGCAATATCATTTGCACTTACTTTCTAAACTACACTTTTCAGATCTCCATAGTAAATGTAAGTGCGCAACAGGTAACACTTGTTCTCACCTATAACTACTTTAAAGCTGTTCCTGTCTCACTGTGTTAGCTGTCTCCATGGACTCACGGGTAGGAATTCAACCCAGGATTCTCTGCTGCTGCTGCTGGAGAGATTACAGGGAGCAGCACTGCAGTGTCATCCCTACCTCAAACATGACCGATTAAAATGAAATTACTCCATCTTCGACCCATAGCAAACATCATGAGCAGCAATTTGTCCAGCAGTTCAGCTGTGAATAAAATCTGATGGCTATAATTTAGCTTTTTATCGTTGCTGTATTCTCTCTCCCTTTTATTTCTTCTCCCTGGTCGGCAGCATCCAGTGACCCTGAAATGAAGTAGAATAGGAAAGGTTTCTGCTCAGCCACCAGCGGTGTGGGGGAGACTCCAGCCTGCCGCTTGCTGTCATTTTCAACTTTTAAATGTCACAAAGATCAGCCAGTGGAACACCCAGAAAGGGACTCTGTACACGAGCTGGCTTTTTCATCTCCTCCATTGAAAAGTCGGGAACAACGAGACAATGACATAAAGCCATTTCAAACTTATATTCGATAGCACGGGAAGCCTTTTGTACTCAGATTTCAGGAGATGAAATATTCATGAACTACATCAGAAGTTTTTCCACAATATCCCAAGAGACACAAATGGCAAAATCATAGATGAAGAAAAAAAAATAGCAAATATATAAAATGATTACTTTTCACAGATATTTAGAGGAGGAAACGGACAATATGCCCTGTTGGTCGACTCACCTTTCCTATCAATTTTAAATACTTTAGCATAACAGAGGCAGAAGTGTTGAAGGACTAGGGAGCTCTAAAATAAACAAATGCCCTGGGCCGGATGAGGTCCTCCCAATAGTACTCAAAAATGAAAAAGTTATTTACAAACCTAACTACATCATTGCAACAGTCTCTTGACACAGGGTTGTAATTACAGACTGGAAAATAGCAAGCGTAATACCGATCCACAAAAGGAGACAAAACCGGAACAGGTAACTACAGACCAATAAGCCTTGAAAACCTATTATATGTAAACTTATGAAACTATAATAAGATCTAAAACGGAAAATTACCTATATGGTGTAACAATATCTGGGTGACAGTCATGGTTTTAGGAAAGGGAGATCATATCTAACTAACCTACTTGACTTTTTTTGGGATGCAACATTGACAATGGATAATTACAAAGCATACAACATGGTTTATTAGATTTCAAGCTTTTGGAAAGTCCCGCATAAAGATTAATTCTCAAACTGAACGCGGTAGGGATTCAAGAAATGCATACACATGGATTAGGAGTGGTTAACATGTAGAAAAGGAAAGTACTGATTAGAGGAGAAACCTCAAATGGAGCGAGGTAAATAGTGGTGTACCACAGGGGATCAGTATTAGGTCCTCTGCTCTTTAATCTACATTAATGATTTAGATTCTGGTATAGTAAGCAAACTTGTTAAATTTGGCAGATGACAAAAAATAGGGAGGAGTGGCAAACACTGTTGCAGCAGCAAAGGTAATTCAAAATGACCTAGACAGCATTCAGAACTGGGCGGACGGATGGCAAATGACACATTTAATAGAAAGTGTAAAAGTGGTACATTGCCGGGAGCCAGTAAAAAATATGCATTAAATATCATATAGGAGATACTGAAATTGAAGAAGGAATCTATGAAAGACCTGAGTTTATTGACTCAAATGCTTCATCTAGACAGTGTAGAGATCTATAAAATCAGTGTTCAATCATGGACCTCACTAGGAATATTGTGTTTCAGTTCTGGTCACCTTATTTTAAAGGATATTGCTGCTAGAAAAGTGCAGAAGGTAACCAAAATTATCCCAGTTTAAGGCATGTCGTATACGGACGGGCTAAAGGGTGAATCCATTCAATTCTTGAACAAAAGAAATTCTGTGGCGATCTAGTTCGACATTCAAATCTAAAAAGTATGGTCATGTCATTGAGGACTTTTGACCTGAAAAGAAACAAGGACCGGGGGTCCTGAAGCTGGGGTGATAAGGGCATTCAAGACAGAATGGGAGGCCTTTTTTACACAGAGAATTGTGGTGGTCTGGAACCAACTCCCCAGTAATGTTGTTGAAGGACCTAGGATCCTAAAGAAGCTGCTTGATGAGATTCTGAGATCAATAAGCTACTATCAACTAAACGAGCAAGATGAGCTGAATGGCCTCCCTCGCTTTGTAAACTTTCTATATTTATCCCCATTTTATTCAAAATATAGTTCAATCACAATTTGTAAACAAACCTGGCACTTTAAATATTTAATTATAAAATGTGAATAAAACTAAAGAAACTTCATATAGCTATAGATAAGTGTATTTTTCACACTTGTCAAAACACGTATCTATAAAGTTGAGTTAACACTTTAATATGTGTGTCTAATTACTATGTATTTACATAGTAGTTACCTTATAATTCATGTGTACCACATCATTACAATGTTATTATGCACAGTTACAATGTACTTAATGTGGAAATCTTTTTGCACAATATAACCCTCACTAACTTTAACCTAACTTTAAATCTAACCTATCCTATTACTAACCCTTTATTAACCTGTTTAATTACATATATCATGTAATTCCACATTAAAATATGTGTAACTGCATAATAACATTGTAATTATATTTGTAAGTACATGTATTTGCTATAACTACTTGTAAAAATACAATAATTGATACACTCAATGTAACTTGTTACCAATAAAAGTCTTGGTAGAAGTATTTTATGGGAATGGTAACAGTACAACACATATCCTTGTCCTCTAAGAAGTGCAATCTCCTTGTCTGTATTTCACTTCCTGAAGCCGGGATCACGTGAAAGCCTGCAGCAGCGGTGGTGTGATAAGCACGTGATTGATAAGAAAGAATAGGTTCATTCATTTACAGTGTGTGGCAGAAAACAATTATGTTTCTCATCCTAGGGCTTAAACTGGAGACAGAAGTTCCTGACATTAGAGACTTGAAAATGCACAGGCTATTAATGCAAGAGAGCCGAGTCATCCCTTTGTATTCAGCCATGAATTCAATGTAGTAAACTGAAGTTTCCCATAATGTACTTATTAATAATTGTACATTATGAGGCTGTGGTCCAGTGGTTAAAAAAGGGCTTGTAACCAGGAGGTCCCGGTTCAAACCCACCTCAGCCACTGACTCATTGTAGGACCCTGGGAAGTCACTTAACCTCCTTGTGTTCGGCTTTCGGGTGAGATGTAGTTGCTAAGTGACTTGCTGCTGATGTATAGTTCACCTCTTGTCTTCGTGTCACTCTGGATAAAGGCGTCTGCTAAATAAAACAAATAATAATAAACAAATAAATTAGTCTTCTTTGGTTGCGGGGGTTTATAAAAAGGACTGACGAATGGATGAAAGGGGCTTGGCAGATCTGAATACTGTTTCCGACTAAGGTCGACTGTCCTTTTCTTCTGTCTTTCTAGAAACGGTGGAATTTGTTTTCCCAAATTGTCTACTACCAGAGAGGGCAACCTTTGCAATTAATTGGGCGTGTAAAGTTGCAGGCGGTGATTGACTACGATTTTGAGTTAAAACTAACTTCCTGTAGTTGCGGTGCAGCACAAAGCTAGAAACCTAGGCTAGTCTTGAAGTTTTCAATTATGATAAGTTGTCTTTTAAGCGATGCTCTCTATTTTTATAAACACAGTGTATTAGCTGTTTGTATGGTGCAGCAATAACTGGTGGTTGGGGGGGTTTGAGTCGGGTCATTGGCAAGGTATAACCCATGGTGGGCTGTGCAGTTTGTTGAGATCAGGCCGTGGCAGCATGAACGCTGTGGGGGCATCCATTTTAGCGGGCTCATTTTGGAAACGACAAATCAATTAGCTCATATTCTCTACTATTTTACTTCACTGTGATGACAATAAACATTTTTTCTTTTAAATTATTATTATTACCGCATTAGCAACAATGTAGGGTCCTGAGCAACAGTACTTGAAACGAATACAATCATACAGTGAGCAGGCCCTCAGAGATTGCAACAAACAATTCCACACACCAATACTGTAAAGTAACAGATGCATATATACTTACTTTCTAACTGACTATTCAATACTGAACATAAAAAGACGTTCGTGTAAACAATCAAATTGGGCGGTCCTATTTAAGGGTTTCCAAACACAGAAGCAACTAGACATTTTAAAATTACTATTATTGTGCTTTGCTTTTACTTTGATTAATGATTTTCACAGATTTTTATTTAACTGTAGTGTCCGTTGATGATGACTCTACCATGTGATAGTGGACCGTGACGGAGTTGTCGTCCTGGGCCAAAGGCTAGTGCGCTTAACGAAAGTCAAGGTCAATTATCACACGGTAAAGCCATCATCGAGCAATTACTGGACAGTCCGTATGTGATGGAGTCTGAACTACTAACACAATCTCTCATTAACACCACTCTAAAATGCCTCCTAACCACCACATATTTCCTACCTTCAGCCAAACCTTTTCTCATGAATCTATATATAAATTAGGCAATATTACTGAACTGCCCCCACCGTCTCACTTTTTGTTGTTGTTGCTGAAAGATGTCTGTGTCTGTGCTCCAGTCAGGCTGACAGTCTCAGACTGGCTCTCTGCAGTTGCAAGAATTACAGGATTGGTTACTTCGTTATTGTAAAGCATTGATTGGCTGGTTTTTGGTGGATAATAAAATTAATTTGGACCATTTTGTGTCTTGTTTAGTATTTACTGTCCAATATGTAAACTACCCTGAAAATACATCGTCAAAAGAAAAATTAAGACTTACGCGCGATTGATTTTAAATTTGATTCGCAGTTGGAAAGGAGACTTTCCAGTGGGCATCTACCACAGAACTGAAAGCTGACGGTACTGAATCAATTTAGAATCTGGAAACTGGGGGCACTGGACCTAAACTGGGCCAGGCCCAGGCCCCTAAAACCCTTGATAACGCTGGGCCTGGCTGAGATCAGATCACTGCATTAAAACTTGATTGTCTTCCTGCATAACCACCAGTTATTTAGCGGAATGTTTATTTTTAAACACATTTTTATTGAATTAATCCTTATGCTAGTGGAGAATAGTCCCTAAGCCCGATATCTTTCAGGCAGAGGGCAATTTCAATTACTGAAAATAAATATACATATTGCTTCCAATTTTTTAAATTGTTTTCCTAGATATTCTACCAGAACTTAAACACAATTTATTCCTTTACTTATTTATATACAGTACTGTAGGTTAAATTTACAATTAAAAAGTAACACATTCTTTTACACACATTAGTTTGCAAACTGAAATTACTGGCCTATCATTTTTATATACAATAATGATGTTCAACACTTTGAATTTACAATTTTACTTTATTTTTTCTCCTCAAACGGATAATCTACAGTATGTTACCATCTCAGAAGCGATGGTTTACAAGGCGGTTCAGAAGAAAACTTTTATTACTCACTGGTATTAAAACTGATGCTTCCTTGCACCTTTCATCCTGGGGTTTGGTGCCTGTAGTCATCAGCAGTTAGGACTAGGTCAAGGGTTACAATGCTGCCGACCCACTTTGGACCCTTGGGAGCAAATAGAGACAGAGACATTCTGTTTGCTGGGGAAGGCAGGGGGTAATTGTACTAAGAGACAGTCAGTATTTTTAAGTTGCCTGAAGCCATTTATTAAATTCTTACAGAATAAGCTTTATCTCATTCAAATCTGTATAGAGCTATTTGCATCACCTAGAATTTTAGGATTGACATAACCTAAATATATATAGGGCAGCTGGCTTTTGAGTTAAAATATATACAGTATATACACTGTATATATATTGTTTTCTAGAAAGAGTGCAAAGAAGAGCAACCAGAATTATCCGGTTTAAAAGGCATGCCATTATGCAGACAGGCTAAATAACTGAATCTATTCAGTCTTGAACAAGAAGACCACGAGGGATCTGATTCAAGCATTCAAAAATCCTAAAAGGTATAGACAAAAGTCCAAGCATAGACCTTAATGGTTTAAATGAACCGACACACATCCATCCAGGTCCTGGAATCATTAAACATTATTTCATTTCATCTGGGCCACAATTTGGCACCCTGGGGTAGAGAGAATGTTTAGCGAACAGAAAGAAAGCCATAGATGGACTGTTTCAATTTATTAAATGTTTTGCTGCATTGTATAAGTTATTAGTCCATTACAATAGTAATAATTCATTTAAAGAGCATGCTCTATTAGCACCTTTCCATCAGTGTTCAAGCTGGAGAACCCACCGATTAGGTTTCAATAGTTTCACTTCTGTTTTCTGTTTTTATCCACATAATTTAAAACTGTACAAAAGTTCATTAAAAATAATTTCACATTAAATGGTGGAATGGGGCTAGGGATAAAATAATTACTTTGAAATTAAATGTTTCAATTGTTTTTGCAGCACAGAAATAGCTTTTTAGCTAATTATATTTAATTAACATTAACCCAGAATTTTTTTTTTTTACAGATGATAAGAAACAAAGCACTGTGGAGGGGTTGTTGATTATACAGATGTGTTAACTGAGTGTTTTGATGATCTAAAAGCACTGAAAATGTATTTAATTTGCTATGTATTTATTTATGTCTTTATTCATTTTCTGTCGATTGCCATGGTACAGTCTGGTTATAAGTCACTAGGAGTTCTTAAAGACAGGTGTAGGTGTGTGTCTTGATTGGTTTATGTTGCTGGGTTTAAGGTTTTTTGAGTTCTCCTAAAAAGTTTCCCATGGTAAATTTAAACATTTGCATTTTTGTCATTTACAGTTTGCCCATGGTTATCATGGTTACACTATGTATTTACCAGTTTATGTGGGTTTTGCCATGTTTTTATATATATATATATATATATATATATATATATATATATATATATATATATACTTTTGCCATCTGTGCTTTAATTGTAATTACCTATGCTTTACTATGCTTTCACTATACTTTATTTTACTAGTTTAATGTAAGGTCATAGTATAATATACAGTATATATTTTATTCTTTGTATGTGTATATATATATATATATACACACACACACACATACACACCCACACACACACACACACACACACACACACATATATATTTAATGACTGACATTTTTAAAATAGTAACTTGATTGTGTGTGACTATTTGTTCCCCTAAGAGCCCAAATTATTTTATTTAAAATATGTACCACTAACATCTCATCTGTTATTTAAGAATGTTTCTGATAATCTTTTAATCTCACACATGGCTCAGCATATTAATAGAAAGCTTGCAAGGTTTCAGGCAGGAAGTCTATAGTACAAGTGCCTGGTACATTCATTGGTCAATCCTGCAGAAGCCTATGCTGTCGTTCTAATGAACCTATAAGGTGCTGTGGCAAAGAGGTTGATTGGGTACAGGTGCAGGAGTGGCACAGTGCATGAATGAAACAGACAGAGATTTTAATCCGGTTTGGAAAGGGTTTTATTTGTTTTCCAGGTTTGGCGACCAAACAATAATCCTCATAATACACACCAGCGTGTACTGCACGAAATAACAACTAGGATTGCGGTCCAGATAATACACACCGTGTACTGCCGTGGTAAAATAATTCGGGATTGCAGTCCCTGCATAGCGTGTACTGCGTGGTAAATAACAACTAGGATTGCAGTCCCAGATAACACACACCAACGTGTACTGCCGTGGTAAATAACAACTAGGATTGCAGTCCCAGATAATACACACCAGCGTGTACTGCATGAAAAATAACAACTAGGATTGCAGTCCCAGATAATACACACCAACGTGTACTGCACGTGGTAAATAACAACTAGGATTGCAGTCCCAGATAATACACCAGCGTGTACTGCGTGGTAAATAACAACTAGGGAGTTGCGTGTCCCAAATACTGCAGTCCCAAAACTTACCTGAACTGGTACAGGAGGTGGTTCACTTCAGACAGCATAGGTAGTCACCACCACTGGGCAGGTCAGTGGATTACTGAGGTTCAAAGTTCTCTGAAATAGCCTATTATGCCTTAGATGAGTGGATCTCAATCCGGTCCTGGGGACCCCTGTCTGCTGTTACTTTTTTCCAATTCAATTTCTTTATTGAACACTCAATTAAACTAACAATTGGCCTAATCAAAGCTGTTGAATGATTTGAAAGAGATGGAGATTTCAAGTTATGTATGAAATTGAATAGAACTTGAAATCTCCAACTTCTTATAAGCTGAAGAAGAGTTTAAAATGTGATTAACCGAATTGTTAGTTGGAACAAAAACCAGCGGAAGGGGTCCCCATGACCAGGGCTGTTCACTGCTTTAGAAACCAGCAGACACAGGGGTTGACCAGGGCTGAACCACCTTTAGAAAAACCAGCAGACACAAGGGTCCCCCATGACCAGGGCTGTGAACCACTTTAGAAAAAAACCAGCAGACACAAGGGGTCCCCATGACCAGGGCTGTGAACCACTGCTTTAGAAAAAACCAGCAGACACAAGGGGTCCCCATGACCAGGGCTGTGAACCACTGCTTTAGAAAAAACCAGCAGACACAAGGGTCCCCATGACCAGACTGAACCACTGCTAGAAAAAACCACCAGACACACAAGGGGTCCCCATGACCAGGGCTGTGAACCACTGTTTTAGAAAAAAAAACCAAGACCAAAGGTCCCCATGACCACTGAACCACTGTTTTAGAAAAAAAGCATTAATACAAGGGTCCCCATGACCAGGGCTGTGAACCACTGCTTTAGTAAAAAAACCAGCAGACACAGGGGTCCCCATGACCAGGGCTGTGAACCACTGCTTTAGAAAAAACCGCAGACAAGGGGTCCCCATGACCAGGGCTGTGAACCACTGCTTTAGAAAAAAAACAGCAGACACAAGGGGTCCCCATGACCAGGGCTGTGAACCACTGCTTTAGAAAAAAACCAGCAGACACAAGGGGCCCCCATGACCAGGGCTGTGAACCACTGCTTTAGAAGTGAAGAAAGATCACTGTTCTTTGTGACTAAAGCCATTGACATGTGAATTATAAAATATAATCAGAACACTTAGCATACGAACACATGTGAAGTGAGACAATGTATTTTGTGTCTGCTTTTCTTTTTGAAGTATACAAACATTTCATACAGTAACCTTTGCTTTTAACCCTTTCAGCTATTTTTATTTATTTTGTTGACAAAGCCATACTTGTGTTTAATATGCTGGAAAATAAAAGTGATGTATGTGTAATGTAATGAGATCATGAAAGCACATCAAATAGTGTCAATGATGGGTTTGTTTGTTTGATTTTAACTGAAAGAGATTCATGTTTACAGTAGGTTTTTTTTTTGTTGGTTTAGCAGAAATGGACACTTCTTGACAATGTGTGTAGATTGCCCAGAATAGTCATCTTTATGTGAAATTACACATAGCTGTGTAATGTTGTTCATAATGAACAGTACACAATTTCACTGGAATACTTACAAAATAGAGAGATTAAACAAATGTCACAGTCAACAGTCATTACTACAGTTGTTTTGGTTTTTAATCACAAGGACAGTGACTCTTCAAAATATAAAGGATATCTACTGTGGGCTGTTTCAGAGAACTTTTGAATCCTCAGCAACCCCACTGACCTGCCCAATGCTGGTGACTACCTATATGCTGTCTGAAGTGAACCCACCTACTGTACCAGTTAAGCAGTGTGTGCTGGAAAGCCTCGTCTGAACATGGGTAGAGTAAGAGCACAGTGGTACATACACTGACAATTTCTGTCTTTTTACTTTTTTTTTCACTGGAAGGCTGATTTTAAAATATATTTGTATACAATGACGATATGATTGTAGATCTGCATGTGTCTGTTATATCTTTATTTAACCGAAATCGGCTTTTATTCTTTTAGTTACCGTTCTTTGCAAAAGTTGATTTCGACTTTACATCGCCATCTTAATTATCTCCCCAGAACAACAAAACTGGAAGCAACTGCCTGTCAAAAACTAAACAACAGAATATCTTTGACTAAACTCTACTTTACACAGTGAGTCTGACTTGCAAAACCCTAAGGCTTCGGTAGTGTTACAAAAATAAAAAGTTACCCGATTCTCTTACAATATACGAATAAAACTAAATAAGAGGTTCCTCTATTAACATAATAACCACACTGCTGGTGTTATTTCAACATTACATTTCTGCTACGATAAACAATTGATAAATCTATTATTATCATTACGTTTGCAGTTATTATTTTGATTGTTTGTTTGGAATATTTATTGAAACGAGATACTGCATGGCTTTACAGTTGACTGTGTGATCACTCCTCGATTCAACTATAGATCAGTGGGTTTGGCTCATTCATAACAAGCAATAAGTGCGACGAGCGTTCTGACATTTGACGAAGTCGTGGGTGTATTTTTCAGAGTTTTGAAAAAAGGAACCATGCATCTTGCTTAGAAAAGTCAAATATCTCTATAATTGCATGATCCGATTTTATTTGGTTCACAAAAGGCACTCCCTCATTAACAAGGTCTGGGCTACCAAAGGGTATTTAAACTCTGGCAGCCGTTTTTTTAGTTATTTAAAGCGGAAAAAAATTGTCTGAATAATTTGCAAAGCTAATTTTTACTCCATTCTGTAATTTAAAACTACCAAGCAGTTTTCTAATCTATACAAAATTCAAATTTCTCTGTGACACGGACACCAAAGCGTTAAATGGCATCTGGTCGGTTTTAAGCGGCCCGAAAACATACCCCTCAAAGTCGCTGCTCTATAACATGTATTATGAAACTCAGTCTTGCCATGCTTTGATCACCACCTCCTCCAGCCACCCACACCCACCTCACTCCCTGAAGCGGTATAATCCTCCTCTGCCTCATCATTTTGTTCACGGGATGAAGACACGTTGCATAGATTTTTATTTTGTTGTTTGTTTTTATGGTGACACGGGATGCTCGAGGGATGAGCTGTGCTCCAACTACTTTATTTTATTCACTCATTGTTTGGTTTCAGTGTTTTGAAAATCTATGATTTTGCATTATAATAAAGGTGGTTATTTAACATGAGATTGTCCTGACTGAAAAATTACAAAAAGTTGGGTAGTACAGTTGCAATACAATCGTTTTTAAACTTTGGATGTTATTTTTTTGTGATAGGTTTATATTTGGGTTGTAGTTTAAAGTATTTATTCTTTATTTTAACTTGACACTAACTGTGAGAATGGCAGCTTTAAAACCAAATGTATGTACATGAAAGTTAAATGTGTCAGTTTAGCAGAAATAAGAACTTCCAAAACTCATATATATTTATATAATGCTTGTCTACTTGCCATAGTTTATCATGTTTATTTTATCTGGAAATACATAGGTAAGCTTTATCAGTGGCAGGGCTACAAAGAAGAATAGAACAAATTGTTCTAGTGGATCAGGAATTCAGAGATGAGTTTTTAACATCTAAACATATGAAATATAACTGTGAAGACTGCACAGTGTCTGCCGTTGACACAGGCATATCTTTAACAGAGCTTTCTGAATATCTCAAGCTGCATACTTTGTAGGCGGTCCAAAAGCAAGAGTTTATGGATAGCATGTATTATTTGAAACTTTGATCCTGGAATTTGTATTCACTGGTGTGGGAGGTGAAGACCATGCACACTAATAATCGCAGGATATCTAGTTCATTTTGGCTGGGGGTTGCAACCCCAGCTCAAAAATCAGGTGCATGTGGTGGGTTAAATTGTGTGGATTGCTAATTAACCTGGCCCATGGATGAGGCACCTGGATCAGTTTGAAAGTGAGTTCAGAGATAGAAGCTGTGGTATTTATGGGTTACTGTACCTTTAAGTTTTTACCTTTTTTAGAGGATGAAGCTCTGCAGACATACTTTCAGTATGTCAGGTAACATGAGATAAATAGCATACTAAAAAATTATGATACCTGACTTTTGTGACATGCGTGTTATAGAATGGAACTGTGGAACCAAACTGTAGATGGGCTGAGCAGTAGACTAGATTAAATGTGTTCTGTGCTTGATGACCAGGGTTAACACAAACATGCCTGCCCATTTCTTACATGATTGATATTGCAGTTCAGTCTTCTCTTTGGCAGCATAAGGTAAATACATTACATGGAGCGCTAAAAGAGTTGCAGTGAAATCTGCATGAAGAAATCTGTAGAGCAGCACTTTCCTAACAGCTGACTTCAGGCTGGGTTAGCTCCTGCCGTCGTTCGATGAGGGACTGTCCCTCATGTAGAACCAGGCTTAACTGGTACCCAGTGCCTGTATCCGTTCATTTGTCCTCCCCCACATAAAAACTGTTTTTTTTTCACACTGAATCCTCAAAAGCAGCTTTGGGCCAATTATACATTCTAGCTTATTGGCTGCAAAGTGTGATGCTTCCATGCAAATCAGAAACATCAGACAGCTCTGCCCAGTAACACGCAACCCTTTAGGGCGAGGCCCAGCATCAACCACATTTTTGTTTTATTTCATCTTGGAAAATTGAGAACTGTGAACCCAATCACATGGTACTCAACCAGTTTACTATGCTCGTTTATTTCAGACATTATATTAACTCATTTTTCCTCAAATTGAAATGTAAGCTATACAGCTGCAACCCACTTATGACAGAACCCTGGAGCAAGGCCCAGCTTGGATAATCTCTGTCTGGCCTCTTGTGCACCTGATCATAATGGGATGCAGAAGCACAATGAGAGGACCTATCTGCTCCTCCTTAACCCTTGAGAGTACATGGGCCAATGCAAAACTCCTGTAGGTCCCTGGTCAAGATCCTTGCTAAACACAGACAGCAGATCATTTCAGTTCACAATTATTTGCTGTTTCACTTGAATTGCACTAGGCTTGATGATGCAGGGTTTTTAAATGGCTCACCATTTTTGAAGCATTATTGTTCTTGCATTAGATTTCATAAGCATCTACAGTTATGTTGAGCATATGTATACTGGATGGCGTTTGATAATAATCCCACAATACCGATGTCATTCAGGAATTCATATTACAATGTTGTTGTTTTGCTCTGGAAATATTCTGACTATAATATGCAGACTTATTTACCAGTGTCCTTAACTTAGATTTCCAGTATTGTGATTAAACATTAAAGATACATGGATTTGCTAACAAAGTGCAGTAGCGGTCTGCTTACAATGGCGAGATACTATCCATGCTGAGCTGCTGCACATATCTAAATACAGTAAATCTAGACCTGTCAAAAACATTGTAACATTGTTTCATGCATGCTATTCACTATTAAAATATTATGTTTAACATAAATCATTTAACAGGTCTGCTGTGAGGATGTGCATTTTAAAATATATTTTTAATTTTTATTGATGAAATATGAGGAACCCATGACACGGGTACTCTGTTTTTTATTTACATTTGTTAATGGCTGTCACACTAAGATCTGCATTAAGGCTCAATAAATCCATCATCGCCAAATATGTGATCGCTAATGTAACAACTCTACTAGGTCCTACATTGACCTAATGTGTCTTGAACCTATTTTATCAATCCGAAGCATCAGTTGTGAAATGGAAACAACCAAAGCAACACAGATTCATGGTGA
>JAHFZB010000423.1:42500-51039 GCA_036884735.1 Huso huso
TAATAAATATGTCCTGTTGACACCAATCACTAAATGATTGCAGTGTCAATAGTACATTATTATTGTTATTATTTATTTCTTAGCAGGCGCCTTTACCCAGACTTGACTTCCATAAAAACTACAAAATACAAATCATATCAAATGACTGGAAGGGATATTCCAAACACTTTGTAGAACCACAAATTATTGTTTAAACTGTAAAACCTTACAACTAAAATCAGTGCTGAAACAGGAGACTGAAATAAAACTCAAATATCATTGTTGTAATGAATTGCATGTTGGTGGGGTCATGTGCTCTCCAGCTTATCCAGCTATTTTTTTTATTTAACTGGATATAATACAGTCAACTTGTATATCACTTCAGGGATGGAGCAAACATGGACACAATTATTGGAGTTAGTATCAGGGTAACCTGGCAAAATAAGCATTAAAACACAGTCAAGTCTGTTGGGTACAACACAACTGTAATAATTAAATAAAAGCAGTAAAACAGATTGTTTTTGTGTATTGTATGCTACACTGTGCTCCCATATTTTGTTATGCTAATACAAGTGATATCATCAATATTATTTTGACAGCCATTATATTCTTGCTGAGATATTTTCAGTGTGGACCCCTTCCATAAGGGATTCAACCTGACCTGCTAACATGCGATACAGCAACCCTTCCATAAAGTTCAACCTGACCTGCTAACACATCATGCGATACCGTAACCCTTCCATAAAGGGATTCAACCTGACCTGCTAACACACATGCGATACACAGCAACCTTCATAAAGGGATTCAGCCTGACCTGCTAACACACATCGATACACAGCAACCCTTCCAAAGAGATTCAACCTGACCTGCTAACACACATGCGATGCAGCAACCCCTTCCATAAAGGGTTCAGCCTGACCTGCTAACACACATGCGTGCAGCAACCCTTGTGTAAAGGTTCAGCCTGACCTGCTAACACCGCGTGCGATGCAGCAACCCTTCCGCAAAGTTCAACCTGACCTGCTAACACCGTCGTTACAGCAACCCCTTCCATAAAGAGATTCAGCCCGGCCTGCGCTAGCTTTTGCATCATTTGTAGCCCTTCCATAAAGGTTAGCCTGACCTGCTAACACGCGCGATACAGCAACCCTTCCGCAAAGTTCGCCTGACCTGCTAACACGCATCGATACACAGCCTTCGCAAAAGTTCAGCCTGACCTGCTAACACGTCGATGCACATAGCCTTCGCCAAAGGGTTCAGCTATTGCTAACACATACGATACACAGCAACCTTCCATAAAGTTCAACCTGACCTGCTGAAACACACATCGATGCTGGCAACCCCTTCCATAAAAGGATTCAACCTGACCTGCCCTAACACACATCGATGCACAGCAACCCTTCATAAAGTTCAACTGACCTGCTAAACACATGCGATACACAGCAACCCTTCCAAAAAGTTCAACCTGACCTAACACACATCGTGCAGCAACCCTTCCGCCAAGAGATTCAGCCTGACCTGCTAACACACATACGTTACGGCAACCTTCATAAAGTTCAACCTGACCTGCTAACACACATGCGTTACGGCAACCCTTCCGCAAAGGGATTCAACCTGACCTGCTAACACGCACGATACACAGCAACCCTTCCATAAAGTTCAACCTGACCTGCTAACACACATGCGATACACAGCAGCCTTCCATAAAGGGTTCAACTGACCTGCTAACACCGTAGATACGGCAACCCTTCCGCCAAAAGATTCAACCTGACCTGCTAACACACATGCGATACACAGCAACCCTTCCATAAAAGTTCAACCTGACTGCTAACACACACATCGATACACAGCTGCACCTAAAGCATACATCCTGTTTTCTTCTTCTTTTACATTTTTTGTTTCATTCATTCCAACTTTAATTGGTTTTATAGCTCTCCGGGGGATAACCCTGGATTGCATCAACCACCTATCTGGAGTTGTGGGATTTAAATTGTTGATGCAACCCAAGAGAATTCACCAATGCTGTTAATGTTTAAAAACCCTTTTCTTCAAGCGTGATACAGTTGATCAACAAACCCCTTTTCTGCCAGAGTTACTGCACCCGTCATTACCACTATGAATCACGTGGTTGCTCAGGACGGATATGATGAGTAACACTGTTGGGTCCCTGCTGGACCTGCTGGACGGTGCGACGGAGGTGGAGGAAGAAATGGAGAGACAATTTTATTCCGCTGATCGAGATGGATCAGGACTGGCAATACCTCCCACAGGCTCAGTGACGCAGGCGGTAAAAGCGGGCGTGGCATCCAAGGACTGGAAGATGATCCTCGTTAACCTCTGGGTGGTGGCATTTAATAGGGGGCTACCACCGTGATCTGTTCCTTTGACAGTTCTGGGCAAGCAAGCTGGGACCCTGCCTGATTGGGGAAACTGCAGGCAGTCCTGTCTAAACCTGATGGGGATGACGTCGCCACTCAATACTGACGATCTGGTAAAACTGCTATTCTCCGCCCGACTTAACATTCTGGAGGAAGCACTGTCTTGTTTCAGGGAGCACAGGAATCCCGAACAACCGTCAAACTGTGTCTGTGTTTTGTGTTTTGTGTCGGTGACTGAGCGGGACTTTGGGGTTCTGGGTCAAACCAGGGGATTACAAATCAAGTGATACACACCGCTGTATCACTTCAACAATAATGTTGCAGGTTTGCCTTAAGGCTCTGGACATTTATTGAATTAAATAAACACCCCTTGCACCTGTACCAGCGTTGTCTGTGTAGTTACTCCCCACTGCACTCACCTACCGCATCATTACCGCTTTGCCACAATGCTACATGTACATTGATCAGCAGCGGTGCTGGCAAGAACTACTTTATACCCTGTGAATGTGTATGATGTTTCACTTTCTACTTGTTTATTATCCCATGATATGCTCATAATCATCACTTATTACTGTCTCTGCACTCATGGATATTTGACATCTCAAATCACAGGCATACAGTATACTCTGTTGTATAATCCCTTGAGAGGGGCTAACAGTTGTGTAGACATACCCTGGATGTGTCTGGAGTTATCTAGTTAACTAAATGTATGTAAATGTGTACCATTATTTGTTTATTTAGCAGGCCTTTATCAAGGTGACTTACAGAGACTAAGTGTGTAACTAGCCATCAGCTGCAGAGTCCTTACAACAACGTCTCACCCGAAGACCAGGCACAAGGAGGTTCGTGGCTCATCAGGGTCATACAATGGGTCAGTGGCTGAGAATTGGGATTTGAACTGGGGACCTCCTGGTTACAAGCCCTTTTCTTTAATACTGGACCCACACAGCCTCCCCTTTAGTAGTTACTTATTAAGTAAATAATAGAAGTTCCCTGACTGCTTGAAATGCCGGTACCATATCTGCAAAATGCTAACACACTTTGCATTAAAATGTTTTGCCACCTGCTAAGCTAGAAGTTTTGCATAACTCTCATTTTTATGACTGAGTGTTTCAGTTAAGGAGTAACTGGTGATTCCCAACTGTGGCGGTGAACACAAATGTTTGATGCACAGCATGAATACATGACTGAATATATACTGCTTAATGGCAAAAGCAAAATCCTGCAGCTCAGGGCTCAGCAAAGGTTTGAACAGTTGATGATTAATTGATGACATTTGTTGAGACAGAATAACACATACAGTAGCTTTATTTGCATGGCTGTGTGCAAGCGGTAGCTTTGTTGCATGGCTGGGGTGTGACCTTTGCATTCACAGGGCTAAGAGGGAGAAAATCAGCTGGAGTTGACCTGTATTAATAAGTAAATCAATCAATCAATCAATCAATAACACCTGCCTGATACCTCCACCTCGTGTTTGACATGGTTTGCTCTGCAGTGATGATGTTCCTGATCAGCAGTGTGGAGAGGGCAAAAAATGGAATTCAAAGCCAGGGCTAACTTTCAGCTTGCCTTTGTATGACAGCACAAAATGCCTGGTGCAGTGCTGCTCCCCAATACATACATTATTGTGGCAGTTTTACTGTTCAAAATTCATGGCTGCTTCAACAAGAAAAATCATCAGAACTCGACAGCCAGGTGACCCTGTTAGGTAGTCTTCACGACTGCCTCACCCATTTCAGACAGAAGAAAACAAAGCACGTAATCTAAATATTTGATGTATTATTATTTTTTTAATTCGGCTAAGGAGCTGGGATCATAGGCCGCTCTGTCTATAAAAGCACTTACATAATGATGGCCTATGGTTTCTGAAGGAATTATAACCAACATGCGTGTTTGATTGCCTTTTTCAGTCTATGTTGCAGTCTATTCACCATGATGGCATGTTACTCAAAAAAATCACTCTGGATCATCCTTGTCTTCCAAACAGTGCAACCTCAAGCACTCAGGTGGTACTTTTAAATAGTCTCCCCAAAGTCTAACTTTAAAATCAGTTTCTAAGTGATTTGGAGTCAAGTGTCACTGGCACAATGGTGAACAAAATTACTAATGAGCAACGTGGATCATTTTGCATCAAAGCTGTTAAAAGCCTAACATGATCAAAAGATACTCAAATATAATGTTATAAAGTCAACTTCCCTCACAGAATAGTGTGTTTGAATACAGAAGCTGAATATATTACATGAAGGACTGTAAGATAGCTGTTTTGGGGTTAAAACATACTAGATTTAATAATGAATTTAATGGTCTCAGATCACCCTTTATCATAGCTCACACACATAATACTTCAGACTGGCGGAACAACAAGATGAAAAATATACATGTCGGTCCAGCAATATTAAGCAACAGTATGTTATGTTCTTGAACAGGGGTGGAAAGAAAAGAAGTCAGAAGACCTGCCAGCCTAGGACCTGCCAGCACCTGCACTCACGTCAGGCTGAGGACACAGGCGGGGAGAGGAGCCAGGTCAAACCACAGCAGAAATCAAGAGCCCCAACAATGATTAAAATGAAAGCGAGGAGCAATATGGAATCAAAATAAAATGCAAGAAGGGTTGGTCTCTATCAGCTCAAGATGGGGAGGAGGTGGGCTGGTATCCTCTATCCCCCAGCAAGAGATCCTTACCCTGAACATGTGATTGTAGAGATGAAGTTTGACATAATGTTGCACTCTGGGGATCTAAGGCATGAATGGAACAGACCCTTGCTATAATGGAGAGGAGGATTAGGGAGGCGGAGGACATGGAGGAAGAGGATAGCATGATCCTTAAACGAGGGTATCTATTGTGCCCTCTGTTTGAACATCAGTAAGTTTCTCTGTTGAAGCTGGATTAAACAGCGGATCTTTACGCAAACCCCAGATTCACCTCACAGGAGACCTAAGCAAATATTAGGAAGTAATGGTGATTAAAACAACTACAGCACAAAAGTACTTTAGCTACGTTATACAATCTTTATCAAAGCGCTACCAAAATAGGGTTGAACTGGGAATTCCCCTCCCATTGTGCCTAATGCATTGGGAATAAGATGCCAGTCAGGGCACTCCCCAGTGATTCGTCCTTAACAGCAAGACTTAGAGGCAAAGTCCGGGTTAAAAACACAATAGCTTCAGGTTGTCTGCTTTGATATGCAATACCATACTTCTGCAATCACCACTGGAACTCTCTGCTTGTTTTAAAATGTATAATAATAGATACTTGGCTCCGATACAATAAAACCTAATGGACTCATCCCCACTGAACAAGACCACTGTTAAGGATCAAGACTGTTTTGAATCATTTCAACAGGCGAATAGGCTTTCCATACAGGAGGTTAAACAAAGTACTATACTATCAAAACTGTATTGGTTTATTGATTGGAAGTGGGATGTTTAATCTGCGGAAATGAAGTGCCTGTCAGCAATACAGTGAACAAATCAGGATAATACTGTGCAGGCTTGAAATGCATTAACAAAGGGATAGCAACTCTGAAACAGACTGATTATATTTGAAAGCAGTTTTCAAATGTTCAACATTATTTTCCTGCCAAAACATAGGCCAAATTTATCAAAGCACTGAAAATCAAACTGTTAATGTGACTTGTAATAAACAACAACAGACATCAGTACTTTCATGAACTCCGAGCTGTTGCTTTCTTGCTGTAACATTTACATACAGTTTTGCATCATCTAAATTTTAAGTTGGACATCATTTTAAAATATACATATGAACATCAATTTAGATTTGTTTATTTAGCAGCATGTAATCAAAGAAATTACAAAATGATACTGCAAAGTCTACAAAAGTCATAATAGTGTAGTATTTCATGTCAGTTTTAGATTTCAGTATATGGAAAACTTCTAAAAGCGTTACATAATTCAATAGGCTAACATAATGTTATTAGACAGGTTTCTTTGGACTTTATGAAGCAAAATTAAATTAATTCAACCGTTGATGCAAAACATTTGGCCATAGATTTACAGAAATTCATTATTTTAATTTCCAACGTCTAACTGGACTGTGAACTAAATGAATATACATTGTAAAGTTAATGAGATGATATGAACTTGCAAGTTTTGGGCTCAAACCAGCAAAAACAGCTGTGCCGTGTTAATACAACTAAAGACCGTTAGCGAACGCAAACCCTGGGGAGGGGCAAATACATGCAGATCTCTACCGTAGTAATAACAGGCAAGTAGAAGTCATGTTGCTCTGGCCTCTGAGTTCAGAAAGAATTAGATTTTTCCCAAGGTCATTTTATGAGATAAATGAAACCTCCCAAAGATTTTGCTAGAATTTCTACACACCTGATATTGGAGCTGTTTCATTACTTTTTGCTTGCAGTACTATCTTCAATACACAGTTAACAACACGGTTCAGTGGTAGGTCAGTTTGAGTGAATCAAGGAAAGCATATAACTGCATCATAACTTGGTAACTACCACTGGCTTCTGTTGTAATAAAGGTGCATGTAAGTACAGCAGAGTAGTTCATTACATCAGGCCAGTACCGCCATTACACTATTGTTACAATGCTATGATATTATTTGTATGCACTGTTATCTAGCATTGTACCCACACTTTAAATGCCATTGTGTTTGTACTTCAACCTATACAGGATTTACCATCGTTCACAAAACACTACACTTTACTATTCTTTGTCTATGGTATACCAACTACAGTACATTTTTGTAACTGCAGATGGGGTCATTATAATGGATGTGAACTTATAGCAGGAAAACAATTGCTTCACTTAGGTAAAGTGAAAAAAGTATGTAAAACAAAAGGTCAAGACAACAAAAGAAAATGTTTGCTACAGCGTTGGTAATTCACTTTACTGGGGCAATGCTGCAGGAGGTGATGGGGATCTGCATTAGTAGTGATGCAAGCCAGTTGTGATACTCTGCCTTGGACTGAATTTTGCTCCTCATTTTTAAATCTCACGCGGTTGGTTGGCTTCCTGGAATACTCACAGAATTGTGAAAATAGACAATGAAAAAAGCCAACATTTATCTAAGAGAAAATACACACGATAAAACAGAATGACCAAGACCTTTTCTAATTAACTTTTAGTCCTGCGAACTTCTCCTGACAGACAGCTGTCGCGGCTTTTCCCGCTGCTTGCTCCAGCGTGCTAATTTAAAATTTTCCAGTATTCTGGGGGCAATCCATAAGCAAATTCCCAGAGAAAATTAGACGCTGTCATGGATGGATTAGCCTATAATAGATCAAGCACATATCTCAACCAGTAAACCTCTCAGATACCAAGCAAATGAAAGGTATTCATTTCATATACCTCCTCAAGCACACTGCAGAAGACAGTCTTGTCTGAACTGGAAAGTGAATAACTTCACTGAAAGCATTCTCTGTAACTGTTGTTACACACCCCAGCCTCCACCACACTCACTCTATGTTTGATCTGGCGTATAGAAAAAACTCTGCACCTTGCATTTTATATTTTAATTTACTGATAAACTCAATAATAGGATAAAAAAACAAGTTGTTAATAAAACAATGTACACTTCAGAAAACAAATGAGGCAGGTGACCGACCAAACTTCAGAAGCGATCAAATAACATGCATGCGATATGCCGCCTCTGACACGGGGTCACTCTTGAAATACAATTATCTCTACTCCAGCAAGTTTTAAGCTGTCAAATTCTAATTAATTGAACTGGGAAATGAATTTGGAATGATTCCCTGCTGATATCCACACTGTCATATTTCTATCAGCGTGAATCGAGCTAGCATTCTTAAATACGGCTTAGAAGCATATCAGCTCCTCATCGAGGATTGGCCTTGTTTTGTTACATAGCCCCTTGCTATTTTTTAGGGAACTGCATTTGCTCATATACTGGAAACAGTGTGTAGATTGTATTGTTTTGTTTACATGGTAATATTGGATACAGGTGTTTAAAGACACAAGAGACCTGCAGTTACTTAGAGCCATTTAGTTATATAGTCCAAGCAAGGCGGGGGAGGCAGATATGATTTGAGGGTCATCACGTCCCTCACCTTTTCCATATCAAATTTACTTGGTAGATCAGACTTGTATCCTCTACTGTCCATCTCTCCTTGGCACTGCAATTAAACCATATATGTGGTTACCATAGTAATGGTGTATGGGTGGCTGACTATCAAATAATACAG
>JAHFZB010000424.1:0-15000 GCA_036884735.1 Huso huso
TTTTCAGTGTAAACAGTAAGGTTGGAAGTTTGGGTTCACAGTCCGTTGCCAGGGGTTACTGCCCTTGACAACAATCTCGGAGTCTTCTCATCTGTTTAAACGACAGACAAACCCGTTGAAATAAATAGGATTACCCTCCATAACCTTATACCTAAAAACAGGTATGCCTGTCTCTCTGTGTCTCTCAATCTCTGTCTCTCTCAATCTCTGTCACTCTCTCTCTCCCCCTCCCTCTCTATCTCCCTCTCTCTCTCTCCCTCACACACACGCACACTGGATTACCTGACCCCCCTCCTCCCTCCTCCCTCCTCCTCCTCCTCCTTCTCTCCCTCTCAGCTCGTTCTCTTAATGCACTACACTCTATCGCTCAGCAGAGTTCCAACGCCAAGACGGTGAGTCGTTCTGTTTCCTCCTTTTCTCTTTTATTTCTGCTCCCCTCTTTAGAGAACTCTTTTATAGAACTGGAGAGAGAGCTTATGTGGCAGCAAAGCATTGTAAAGCACAGAGAGGTCTGGTAAAGCATAGGGAAGCATTGTAAAGCACAGAGAGGTCTGGTAAAGCATAGGAAGCAAAAGCACAGAGGGTCTGGTAAAGCATAGGGAAGCATTGTAAAGCACAGAGAGGTCTGGTAAAGCATGCACAGGAAGCATTGGTAAAGCATAGCACAGAGAGGTCTGGTAAAGCATAGGAAGCATTGTAAAGCACAGAGAGGTCTGGTAAAGCATAGGGAAGCATTGTAAAAGCACAGAGGGTCTGGTAAAGCATAGGGAAGCATTGTAAAGCACAGAGAGGTGTGGTAAAGCATAGGGAAGCATTGTAAAGCACAGAGAGGTCTGGTAAAGCATAGGGAAGCAATGTAAAGCACAGAGAGGTAGTTCATATAGAGGTTTCTATATGTCTGTCTGTCTCCCTGCCTGTGTCTCTGTATGTCATCATGTAAAGGAAGCATCGCAATTCATCAATACACAGTGAATTGATACAGCCCTATAGACAGACAGATAGATAGATAGACACACAGATACACACGCACACACACACACAGACACACACACACACACACACACACTATCTGCTGTTTCTCCTGCCTCTCTCTTGATCCTGTGTCTCTGTATTTAATCCCACAGCAGCTGTCAGTCTCTCTGCCTAATCTCTTCATCTCTAATCCTATTAACAAGACAGACCACCACCGGACACTGAATTAGGAGCGCCTGCCACACACAGCACACACTTTGTGGAAGCAAGCAAGCTTATGCTCGCTCTCTCTCTCTCTCTCTCTCTCTCTCTCTCTCTCTCTCTCTCAAGTTCCTGTCTGTTCTGTTCCAGTACAATGGAAGAGGAGGCAGCAAGCTTGAGACAACAGAGACTACAGAACCAGGTGAGAGAGTGAGTGTGTGTGTGAGTGTGTGTCTCCTTGTGTGTGTGTCTCAGTGTGTGTCTCCGTGTGTGTGTGTGTGTTAGTGGTTGTGTGTCTCAGACTACAGAACCAGGTGAGAGAGTGAGTGTGTGAGTGTGTGTGTGTGCCTCAGTGTGTGTGTTTCAGTGTGTGTGTGTCTCAGTGTGTGTGTCTCAGACTACAGAACCAGGTGAGAGAGTGAGTGTGTTTCTATTGGAGACTCTTGTTCTCAGTGTGTGTGTCTCAGTGTGTGTGTGTGTCTCAGTGTGATTGTGTGTCTCAGACTACAGAACCAGGTGAGAGAGTCTCAAAGTGTGTGTGTGTCTCAGGTTACAGTCAGGAATGGAGGCTTGTTGTGGTTTCGTGTGTGTGTGTGTCTCAGTGGGTTTAAAGCTGTGTTACAGTTAGACAGGGAGGATTTTAAATAACATTGTAAATAAAAATGCCTCCACACAGAACCCCCAGAAGAATGTCCCCCTCTCACTGTCCTCCTCTCCCGCTCTCTGGCCCACAGCGCACTCTGCTGGAGAGAAGGCAGCGGCGCAGGAGGCAGGAGACTCGCATGGTTCAGGCCAATCCTGACCTGAGAGTGAAGAGCTGGAAGCCCAAGAGGGGGGAGGGGGAGGAGGAGGAGGTGGGACTGGGGGAGGGTCAGAGGGAGGAGGAAGGGGAGCAGATTCCATTGGTTCTGAACACAGACCTCGTCTCCGAGCCTCCATTGGAGGAGATCTCTCTCTCTGACCTCACTCTCGCCTCGACGACCGCTACCACGGGAACCACAGAGAGTCAATCACAGGCCAGGAAGAGCAGGAAGAAGGACAGGAAACAGGAAGCAGGTGGGAATTCAAACAATGTGAATGACCAACGACTAGAAGTTTTTCTCAGTGTCTTCAGTGTGAATTCAATGACTAACGACTAGAAGTCTTTCTCAGTGTCTTCAGTGTGAATTCAATGACTAACGACTAGAAGTTTTTCTCAGTGTCTTCAGTGTGAATTCAATGACTAACGACTAGAAGTCTTTCTCAGTGTCTTCAGTGTGAATTCAATGACTAACGACTAGAAGTCTTTCTCAGGGTCTTCAGTGTGAATTCAATGACTAACGACTAGAAGTCTTTCTCAGGGTCTTCAGTGTGAATTCAATGACAAACGACTAGAAGTCTTTCTCAGGGTCTTCAGTGTGAATTAAATGACTATAGTCCTCTCTCTCTCTCTCTCTCTCTCTCTCTCTCTCTCTCTCTCTCTCTCAGACAGCGCTGATGCGGAACTCGAGGAGGCTGAAGATTCTGTTTCCCAGGAAACCAAACTGCTCACCAAGAAGGCTGCGGGCAAGAAAGAGAAGAAAGTGAAGCAGAGGGCAGGTGAGGAAACTGGCGCCATGGCGGCTCTGACAAGGAGCAACCAGAGCCAACATGGCTGACATACGACTGCGGATTCCTAACGTGAAATAATCAAGTAGAGAAGGATTTGAAACATCCTGAACTCCCAGCTATCATCTCTATCCCTAACCCTCTCCTCTCGCCTCTCCTCTCCCCTCTCCTCTCTCTTCTCTCTTCTCTCTCCTCTTTCCTGTCTCCTCTCCTCTGTCTTCTCTCTTCTATATCCTCTCTCTCCTCTCTCACTCTCTTTTTATCTTTCTTTTAGAAACCTCTGCGTCTCAGAAAGCAGCAAAGAAACAAAAATCCCAGTCCACATCAAAAACCAGTAAGAAATCAGACACTTCCCAGAACAGGGACCAGTTAAAAGGTGAGGAGAAAGAACTGATGAAGGCACTGGAGCCCAAACGCTGGTCTGCTTGACTCAGTTTAGTTTCAGTACCGCTGATGAAGGCACTAGAGCCCAAACGCTGGTCTGCTTGACTCAGTTTAGTTTCAGTCTGTCTGTCTGACTGTAGGTCACGCTATCTCTCTCTTTCTCTCAGGGTTCGACGGCCCGGCTGGGTTGGAGGACCCTGTCCTGGAGATTGGAGGGTCAGAGAAGTGGAGTGACGAAGAGGAGGGGGAGAGGGGGGGCGGAGAATACCCACAATCCCCCATGAAGAAGAAAAAACTACCAGTGAGAGGTAAGAGAGGAGAGAGAAGAGGAGAGAGAGAATGGAAGTGCAGGACAGGGTTAGGGTTCAGTGATTGAGGGGAGGGTTAGGGTTCAGTGATTGAGGGGAGGGTTAGGGTTCAGTGATTGAGGGGAGGGTTAGGGTTCAGTGATTGAGGGGAGGGTTGGGGTTCAGTGATTGAGGGGAGGGTTGGGGTTCAGTGATTGAGGGGAGGGTTGGGGTTCAGTGATTGAGGGGAGGGTTAGGGTTCAGTGATTGAGGGGGTTGGGGTTCAGGGAGGGAGGGTTGGGGTTCAGTGATTGAGGGGAGGGTTCGGGTTCAGTGATTGAGGGGAGGGTTAGGGTTCAGTGATTGAGGGGAGGGTTGGGGTTCAGTGATTGAGGGGAGGGTTAGGGTTCAGCGATTAAGGGCAGGATTATTTTATGAGATGGTTGCTGTTCAAGATGACCACTGACGTTCCCATAAACCAGTATGTGTGTAACTGGGCACCTGTGTTCCTCCCAGTCATGCTGTGGGATGAGAAAGTGCGTGCGCCCATTATAGAGACCGACCAGTTCAATACTGACCCCCCACCAGAGGAGGCGCTGTTCAGAGAGACAGGTACTGCATGCGGGGCTCCTGGGGTCTGTCTTTCAGGGCTGGAGTCCTATGCAGATTGAAACTCCTGCTGTGTGAATCAGGGCTGGAGTCCTGCTGTGGAGACTGAAACTCAGGGGAGCTGCTGTGTGAATCAGGGCTGGAGTCACTGCTGTATAATATAGAAAACTATGCAGATTGAAACTCAGGGGAGCTGCTGTGTGAATCAGGGCTGGAGTCACTGCTGTATAATATAGAAAACTATGGCGACTCTTTCTCACTGTCTTCTGGTTTTGAGTTTCTGGTTCTGATTGAGTTCTTGGTTTTTGTCCTCTTGAAGCACGGAAACAGAAGAAGATGAGTGTGAGAGAGGAGGAGGAGGAGGAGGAGGAGGAGGAGGAGGAGGAGGAGGAAGGCTCTTCTGGCTCGGAGAATGATGAGTTGAGGGACTCCTGCAGCCTGGCTCCTCTCAACAGTAATTCCAAACATCGATCCAGAGACAGCGAGGCGACTAACAAGGTGATAAACAGACCCTAATTCCAAACCCTCACCCTGAGACTCTCTCTCTCTCTAATTCCAAACCCTCACCCTGAGACTCTCTCTCTCTCCCTCTAATTCCAAGCTTGCTTCCCTCCATTTCCCAGCAGTATTCCGGACTGGTGTCCCTGATTGTTTGTTCCCTGTTTTTCAGCTGGAATTCCAGGATCTGGAGGAGTTTGCCCTGCGGCCGGCTCCCAAAGAAATGACTGTGCGCTGCAGACTGACCAGAGACAAGAAGGGAGTGGAAAAGGGGATCTACCCAACATACTACCTGCACCTGGAGAGAGAGGATGGGAAGAGAGTGAGAGAGAGGAGGGAGGGGAGGAGAGGAGAGGAGAGAGGAGAGAGAGAGAGAGAGGAGGGTGGGGAGAGGAGAGAGAGAGAGGAGAGAGGAGAGAGAGAGAGGAGAGAGAGAGGAGAGAGGAGGGAGGGGAGATGAGAGAGGAGAGGGAGAGAGGAGGGTGGGGAGAGGAGAGAGAGGAGAGAGTGGAGAGAAGAGAGGAGAGAGAACTTGATTGAAGTGTTTAAAATCTCTAAAGGAGTAAAAACCATTGGCGACGATTAAATGAAGTGTATAATCACAGAAACCAGGAGCAGAGACACACAGTGTGGAGATGAAGTGAGGAGACCCAGGGAAGAGACACGTCTTCACACACAGAGACACACAGTGTGGAGATGAAGTGAGGAGACCGAGGGGAGAGACACGTCTTCACACACAGAGACAGGAGGGGCTGGGATGGGCACCAAGGGCTATCAAGAGTTACCAAGGGCAACTGAACCATATTGTTGATACTGAATCACTGGGATCATTTCCCATGATCGCCTGTCTCTGTCCCTCACGTCCTGTCTCTGTCCCTCACTTCCTGTCTCTGTCCCTCACGTCCTGTCTCTGTCCCTCACTTCCTGTCTCTGTCCCTCACTTCCTGTCTCTGTCCCTCACGTCCTGTCTCTGTCCCTCACTTCCTGTCTCTGTCCCTCACGTCCTGTCTCTGTCCCTCACTTCCTGTCTCTGTCCCTCACTTCCTGTCTCTGTCCCTCACGTCCTGTCTCTGTCCCTCACGTCCTGTCTCTGTCCCTCACTTCCTGTGCCTGTAGGTGTTTCTAATGGCCGGCAGGAAACGAAAGAAAAGCAAAACATCGAACTACCTGATTTCAATCGACCCGACTGACCTGTCGAGAGACGGGGGGAGTTACATCGGCAAAGTGAGGTCAGCACCCTTACCCTTACCCTTACCCCTCCCCCAAACCCTAACCCTAACCCTAACCCTAACCCTAACCCTAACCCTAACCCTAACAGTAACCCTAACCCTAACCCTTACCCCTACCCCTAACCCTAACCCTAACCCCTAACCCTAACCCTAACCCTAACCCTAACCCTAACCCTAACCCTCTCTCTCTCAGGTCCAATGTGATGGGTACAAAGTTCACGGTTTATGATCGAGGTGAGAATCCAGAGAAGAAGCCGTTCGTTAAAGAGAGTGAGACGATCCGACAAGAGCTTGCGGCCGTCTGCTACGTGAGTCTGTAACCCCTAAACCCTGACAACAACACTGACCCAAACCCCAGCACTGAGACTGATCCCAACACTGAGACTGATCCCAACCCTGACCCCAACACTGACCCAAACCCCAGCACTGAGACTGATCCCAACCCTGACCCCAACACTGACCCCAACCCCAACACTGAGACTGATCCCAACCCTGACCCCAACACTGACCCAAACCCCAGCACTGACCCCAACCCCAACTGCAACACTGACCCCAACCCCAACACTGAGACTGATCCCAACCCTGACCCCAACACTGACCCAAACCCCAGCACTGACCCCAACCCCAACTGCAACACTGACCCCAACCCCAACACTGACCCAAACCCCAACACTGACCCCAACCCCAACACTGACCCCGACCCCAACACTGAGACTGATCCCAACCCTGACCCCAACACTGACCCAAACCCCAGCACTGACCCCAACCCCAACACTGACCCCAACCCCAGCACTGACCCCAACCCCAAACCCCAACCCCAACCCAGACCCAAACACCAACACTGACCCCAACCCCAGCACTGACCCAAACCCCAACACTGAGACTGATCCCAACCCTGAGACTGATCCCAACCCTGACCCCAACACTGACCCAAACCCCAGCACTGACCCCAATCCCAACCCTCTCTCTGATCTCTCCCTCTCTCCTTTTTCCTCTCCTTTCCCTCTCTCAGGAGACAAATGTTCTCGGGTTCCGTGGTCCGAGGAAGATGATTGTCATCATTCCAGCGATGGACCTGGAGGAGAGAGTGACCATCCGGCCCACGAACGTGAGTCTGCGTCTGTCTCACTGTGTGTGTGTGTGTGTGTGTGTGTGTGTGTGTGTCTCACTGTGTGTGTGTGTCTCACTGTGTGTGTGTCTGTGTGTCTCACTGTGTGTGTCTCACTGTGTGTGTGTGTGTGTGTGTCTCACTGTGTGTCTGTCTGTCAGTCACCTGTGAAATGGATTACCAAGGACTACCAAGAGCTACCAAGTGCTCCCAAGGGTTCCTGAGCCACGCTGTTGATGCAGAATCACTGGGATCCTTGAAGACCCGACTTGACAAAGTTCTGAGATCCATCAGCTGCTGGGAACCGGATGAGCTCTGAGGGGCTCTTCTGAATGATCGCAGATTGAAGCCTTTGAATTTAATGAAAGTGACAAAGGAGGGCTTACATTAACAGTGTCCCTCTCTCCCCCTCTCCCTCTCTCCACCCCTCCCTCTCTCAGGAGATGCAGACTCTGCTGGCTCGTCTCCAGAGTGGGAGCTGTGAGAATCTGATCCAGCTGCAGAACAAACCTCCCGTCTGGAACGAGGAGACACAGTCCTACATACTGAACTTCCATGGGAGAGTGAGCGAGCCGTCCATCAAGAACTTCCAACTGATACACAGAGAGGAGCGTGAGTGCAGAGAGAGAGAGAGACCCCAACCCCACCGAACCCCAACCCCAACACCAACCCCAAACCCAACCCCAATCTCAACCCCAACCCTAACCCAACTGAACCCAACCCCAACTCAACTCCAACCCCAACACCAACCCCAACCCTAACCCAACTGAACCCAACCCCAACTCAACTCAGCTCCAACCCCAACCCCAACCCCAACTCAACCCCAACCCCAACTCAACCCCAACCCCAGCTCAACCCCAACCCAAAACAACCCAACCCCAACCAGTGTGCAAAACAACCTGTCTCACTGTTTGTGTGTGGAACCAACCCTAACCCAACTGTCCACTGTGTGTGTGTGTGTGTGTGTCAACCCAACCCTAACCCAAGGACCCAAGAACCCAACCCCAACCCCAACCCCTGTTGACAACCCTTAAGATCAGATACACACACACACACACATACACAGACACACACACACACGCACAGACTGCTGTACGATTAATAATGCTGGCATTGCTAACGCTGTCGTCTCTCTCCCCGGCTCTCAGCTGAATACATTGTGATGCAGTTCGGACGCGTTGCTGAAGACGTGTTCACCATGGACTACAGCTTCCCTATGTGTGCACTGCAGGCTTTCAGCATCACTCTGAGCAGCTTCGACAGCAAGATAGCCTGCGAATAAACAACCCTAATCTCCCTCTCCTCCCCTCCCCATCCCATCCCATCCCATCCCATCCATCCATCTCCCCTCCCCTCCCCTCCCCTCATCCCCTCTAATATATAATTAATATAATATATAACACTATGGCTATTGAAACTCAGGGGGACTGTCTGAATCGTGTTTGGTGTTGCTGTATAATATATAAAACTATGGCTATTGAAACTCAGGGGGACTGTCTGAATCGTGTTTGGTGTTGCTGTATAATATATAAAACTATGGCTATTGAAACTCAGGGGGGCTGTCTGAATCGTGTTTGGTGTTGCTGTATAATATATAAAACTATGGCTATTGAAACTCAGGGGGGCTGTCTGAATCGTGTTTGGTGTTGCTGTATAATATATAAAACTATGGCTATTGAAACTCAGGGGGACTGTCTGAATCGTGTTTGGTGTTGCTGTATAATATATAAAACTATGGCTATTGAAACTCAGGGGGACTGTCTGAATCGTGTTTGGTGTTGCTGTATAATATATAACACTATGGCTATTGAAACTCAGGGGGAGTCTGAATGCACTGCTGTACAGTAAAGCGTTGTTTGATGTTTTCCAGAATGTAGTTTCTTCTTGAATAAAGTCTGTTTCTGAATACAGTAACTGAGCTCTGATGTGATTCCTGATTCCTAACCTGCATCCACGCGGTGCAATGAAAGCAGCGCTGACCCCCGGTGACGCTGAACCACGTGTTAAACTCACGAGGAGCCGCCACAATCACCGGCTAGGAAGCTGGTGAGATTCACCAAAACAACACGGGCGTGCGTGGCAGACCAAATCAAACATTTCATTCCCATTCATTTGAGCTCTTTTCCTTCCATTTAAGTCGTCAAATCCCAAAACGACGACACTCGACTTGAAGTTGATGGCGTTTGTAAAGATTGTTTGTATCCAACCTTGGCGTTTAATGTCACAGCAATTAAACGCCAACCTGTCACTTAAAAAGAGAACTGCTTAGCAGTCAAAACGTTTGTGTTAATTTCATTGTGCACGTTACTATCTGCACAGTTTTTAATAGAAGCAGTTCGTAAACATCCACTTTTAATAGAAACCCCTCGCTTGGTTAAAGAACACAGCGCAGGTGCACCTCATTCACAAAGACATGGAAACGGACTGGAGAGAACGTGAAGCCCGACGGGGAGCACCTTGTGACGGATCTGTGACGCGCAGCAGCACCCTCAGTGAGGGGCGCAGTCGGGCGCTCGTGTCCACACGGCAGGGCGTTGCCGGCTGCACTGCGCAGCGTGGCTGCAAGTCTTTCTGCAGGTGTGTCGCTGCATCGCGTGTGTATTTCGTGCGTTGAAGCGATGGTCCCAATCTGTTTATCAGATCGTCAAACCTTTCACCTGTCATTGAAAAAAAAAAAAGCCGACGGGAGCTGTTTCTTTCGAGAACAACTTATTGAATCAGAATTAAACAGCCTAGCATGCCGCCGCAGCAACAGGGAGGACGGCGGGAGCTGTAGTTCTTTACAACGAAGCGTGAGAAACTTATTGAATCAGAATATAAACTACAACTCCCAGCATGCCTCTGCACTCGCAGCAACAGGGATTGACGGCGGGAGCTGTAGTTCTTTATACGGGCTGCTGAAGAAACTAAAACGACGAGAACTTATTGAATCAGAATATAAACTACAACTCCCAGCATGCCTCTGCACTTGCAGCAACAGGGAGGGATGACGGAGCTGTAGTTCTTCATACGGGCAGCTGAAAAAGCGTCACTGAAACGATGGGTGCGTTCAAGGAGATCATTCTGCGTAGATTCTGTGCAGAATCTGACCAATTTAGTCAATGGATGCCTTCACCGAAGATCATTCTTAGAATTTAATTGGCTAAATTGGTCACAATCTGCGCAGAATGATCTCCGTGAACGCACAAGATGACAACTAAGACTCAGAATAGAAACTGCAGCTCTGCGCATGCGCTGAGGCGGAACTGTCTGGCAGTTTGTCTGGTCGCCCGCTTGTTTCTAGCCGGAGCGGTCTGAGCAGCGCACCCATAGAAACGGCTCTTGTGAGTAAGATGGCGGCGTCGGTAAGTACAGCAGAAACGTTTCTACTTTTCACGCTTTTATTCGGATAAAACTGGACGGGGGGCCACCCCAGCCGTACATAGGACGCGAAAGCGGAGCTTTTATTAAAGGAACGAGCGCGGGAAGTTGAAATAGTTATAAATATATTAAAGTTTTAAAATTTACGAACCCGGCGTGACGGGCAGGCGTGCTGGAGCGCGTTTACAAACACATCGAAATGATTGAAATCCGACCCGTTAATAATAATAATAATGCGACTTGAAACACGATCCTCACCCTAACTGTGAACACACTGAGGGAATAACGATAATAATATAGAGGTGCTGATACGATACTAACGCTATCACGAACTACAGCTATCCAGCTCATCCACCATCACGCAGTGGCGCTAAAATCAGAAATACTCAAAGAAATGAAATAAATTCAACGACAAGCGCTTCGATTCTAGACATTTAGAGAAAGATTTCCAGTCGAAGCGTCTCATTGAAATGATTGTCAGACTGTACTGTAGGCGGCGAGTCAATCGCGTGTTATTATTATTATTATTATTATTATTATTATTATTATTATTATTATTATTATTAGTCTTAGTATTAGAATTGTTGTTGTTGATGATATTATTGTTATTATTACTTTGTAATGTTTACTAATTCATGCTGTTGTGTACTTCACGTTTTAACCGATCTGCAAAGCGCTTTGAAATACTGCGGGGTGAAAGGCGCTATATGAGAAAATACATTGACGTGGAAAATGACATTTAAATCGTGAACGAATAGAAACGGGCGGCGATGTTGATTAGAGAGCTTGTTAATGATGTCCTGGTTTGTATTTAGTGTAGTTGTGTTTCCTATCCATGTTCAGTTTCCCTGTGTGTGTGTCTCTTTGGCAGGCGCCGAGCTCCGCTGTGTGCAGCTCTGCAGTGTATGAATCGCTCATGTTTTTATAATAAAGAGTAAAGATTAATTTCGGTCAAAGTAATCTTCCAGTATCCTTTACCAGAAAGCCTTGAAGTCAAAGCGAGGCTGTCTCTCTTAGCAACGCCCCCCATGGCAACCGGGAGATACTGAACTGAAGCGCGCTTCGGTCGCCATGGCAGCAGATCTCTCAACGCACAAAACGACAACAAAGATTAAACTTTATCGCAGTTAAGAGATATTTTACACGCCGTCTGAAAACCTCGACGAGGCATTTTTATTTAGGTAAAACAAACTAAAGTATTGGCTAGTCTGACAAATACACGTCTGTAACCGTCCTTTCACTATAAAAATGTGTGTTTTTTTGTGTGATTTCAATGACACTAAAAAGCTCCATAAACAAACCCCCTCACTAACATGCTTCCTGTAGTTATTCTAAATAACCATTCAATAATAAACACAGGAACAAACTCTCTCTCTCTCTCTCTTTGTATAACGGTACTGTCAGCCCCCAGTGTGTCTCGCTAACAAGCTCAGGTGTGTCTGATTATTAAACTCCCAGTGAAACCAGGACTGGATCACACTGCTGTGCAACGGGAGTCTGATTCCCATCCCTGTGATTTTCTATGAGGGAGTGACAAGTCATGCAAACATTGACAAAGTAAATGCAGCAAATACATAATGTATAAATATCTCTCTCTCTCTCTCTCTCTCTCTCTCTCTCTCAGACTCTCTCTCTCTCTCTCTCTCTCTCTCTCTCTCTGTGTGTCTCCAGACAGCGACCACGAAGGTGCCAGAGGTTCGAGATGTCACTCGAATGGAGAGGATCGGTGAGTTCAGAGACACACACCCTGACGCGCGCGCACACTGACACACGCACACACTGACACACGCACACACTGACAGAGGGAGCAGGTTGATGAAGGGAACACCGTTATGAATATTGTATGTTTGTGACTCTCTCTCTCTCTCTCAGGAGCTCACTCTCATATCAGAGGGCTGGGGCTGGATGATGCGCTGGAGCCGAGACAGGTACAGTAACACCCCCCTAAACTCCCCTGGACGGGTTCACTGAACTCTCTGTCTCCCTGCTTGTCTCTCTGTGCTGCTGTGTCACAGACTACGTTCTGTCTCTCTGTGACTTTCTGGACAATGTCTGAACACTCTTCCCCCCTCTCTCTCTCTCTCTTCTCTCTCTCGCTCTTGCTCTCCTCTCTCTCTCTCTCTCTCGCTCTCTCTCTCTCTCTCTCTCTCTCAGGTCTCTCAGGGCATGGTGGGGTCAGGTCTCAGCTGGAGTGATCCTGGAAATGATCAAAGAGGGAAAATCTCTGGAAGAGCCGTGGATAGCAGGACAGCCAGGAACCGGGAAAACAGCCAGCTGGATGGGTGAGAGAGGAGGGGAGACCGGAGAGGGAGCAGCCATCCCCATAGGAAATGAGATGGAACAGCCATCCCATAGAGGAGACAGGGGAAAATCTGGAAGACAGGGAGAGGAGGGGAGACCGGAGAGGGAACAGCCATCCCATAGAGGAGAGCCGGAGGGACAGCCATCCCCATAGGAACAGGGGAGAGAAGGGGAGGGAAACAGCCATCCCATGAGGAGACAGGGGAGAGGGAGGGGGAGACCGAGAGGGAACAGCCAACCCCATAGAGGAGACAGGGGAGGGGGGAGACAGCCTTGGTTTGGACACTGCCTTCACTGTCTCTCTGTGTGTCTCTCTCTCTCCCTGTCTCAGGAATGGCTCAGGCTCTGGGTTTGGACACTCCCTTCACTGCGATGGCTGGCAGCGAGATCTTCAGTCTGGAGATGAGCAAGACTGAGGCTCTGACACAGGCCTTCCGGAGAAGCATCGGAGTCCGCATCAAGTGAGAACCAGAACCAGAACCACAGGAACTGTCTTTATAATACAGAGCAGACCCTGATATCGATGCGATCCAGCCCTCTGAAATGTCTTTATAATATACAGTGCTAGACCCTGATAGTGATGCGATCCAGCCCTCTGAAATGTCTTTATAATATACAGCGCTAGACCCTGATATTGATGCGATCCAGCCCTCTGAAATGTCTTTATAATATACAGCGCTAGACCCTGATATTGATGCGATCCAGCCCTCTGAAATGTCTTTAAATATACAGTCCCTTTTGATGCGATCCAGCCCTCTGAAATGTCTTTATAATATACAGCGCTAGACCCTGATAGCGATGCGATCCAGCCCTCTGAAATGTCTTTATAATATACAGCGCTAGACCCTGATAGTGATGAGATCCAGCCCTCTGAAATGTCTTTATAATATACAGCTAGACCCTGATATTGATGTGATCCAGTCCTCTGAAATGTCTTTATAATATACAGCGCTAGATCCTGATATTGATGCGATCCAGCCCTCTGAAATATCTTTATAATATACAGCTAGACCCTGATATCGCCCTCCTCTGAAATGTCTTTATAATATACAGCGCTTAGACCCTGATATTGATGCGATCCAGCCCTCTGAAATGTCTTTATAATATATAGCACTAGACCCTGATATTGATGCGATCCAGCCCTCTGAAATGTCTTTATAATATACAGCTAGACCCTGATATCGATGCGATCCAGCCCTCTGAAATGTCTTTATAATATACAGCCCCTGATATTGATGCGATCCAGCCCTCTGAAATGTCTTTATAATATACAGCGCTAGACCCTGATATTGATGCGATCCAGCCCTCTGAAATGTCTTTATAATATATACCCTGATATTGATGCAGCCCTCTGAAATGTCTTTATAATATACAGCGCTAGACCCTGATATTGATGCGATCCAGCCCTCTGAAATGTCTTTATAATATACAGCGCTAGACCCTGATATTGATGCGATCCAGCCCTCTGAAATGTCTTTATAATATACAGCGCTAGACCCTGATATTGATGCGATCCAGCCCTCTGAAATGTCTTTATAATATACAGCAGAGACTGATCTGTATGTTAATCTGTCTCTCAGGGAGGAGACAGAGATTATCGAGGGGGAGGTCGTAGAGATTCAGATCGACAGGCCGGCTACAGGAACGGTGAGTCACGGCACAGATTCTGAAACAGTCAGACGTTTTCACACGAGAAGGGCTCGTCTGAGTGTGATGAAACTTGTGCAGGACCTTCTTTTCACCCTGTGTGTGTGTGTGTGTTTGACCCTGTGTGTGTGTTTGACCCTGTGTGTGTCTCTCCCGTGTCTCTCCAGGGTTCGAAGGTCGGGAAGCTGACTCTGAAAACCACAGAGATGGAGACGATCTACGACCTCGGAACGAAAATGATAGAATCCCTGAGCAAAGAGAAAGTGCAGGCAGGGTGAGAGACTGTCTATATACAATACAGACCAGGAGAGAGACTGTCTCTGTACAATACAGACCAGGAGAGAGACTGCCTCTATACAATACAGACCAGGAGAGAGACTGTCTCTATACAATACAGACCAGGAGAGAGACTGTCTCTATACAATACAGACCAGGAGAGAGACTGTCTCTATACAATACAGACCAGGAGAGAGACTGTCTCTATACAATACAGACCAGGAGAGAGACTGTTTCTATACAATACAGACCAGGAGAGAGACTGTCTCTATACAATACAGACCAGGAGAGAGACTGTCTCTATACAATACAGACCAGGAGAGAGACTGTCTCTATACAATACAGACCAGGAGAGAGACTGTCTCTATACAATACAGACCAGGAGAGAGACTGTCTCTATACAATACAGACCAGGAGAGAGGCTGTCTCTATACAATACAGACCAGGAGAGAGACTGTCTCTATACAATACAGACCAGGAGAGAGACTGTCTCTATACAATACAGACCAGGAGAGAGAGAGACTGTCTCTATACAATACAG
>JAHFZB010000424.1:20000-25000 GCA_036884735.1 Huso huso
AGGTCTGTAATAACACACACACACACACACACACACGCACACACACACACACTGCAATACACTGAACCCAGGGCTTCCTCGTGCTCTTCTCAGGTCCGTAATAACCGTGATGACACGGCAATACACCCTACACACTGCTGTACACCCTACACACTGCCCCCTACACCCTACACACTGCTGTACACCCTACACACTGCCCCCTACACCCTACACACTGCTGTACACCCTACACACTGCCCCCTACACCCTACACACTGCTGTACACCCTACACACTGCCCCCCCACACCCTACACACACTGCTGTACACCCTACACACTGCTGTACTACACACACTGCCCCCCTACCCCCTGTGTGTGTGCTGTACACCCTACACACTGCCCCCCTTACACCCCACACACTGCTGTACACCCTACACACTGTCCCCTGTATGTGTTGTGTACACTGCTGTACACCCTACACACTGCTGTACACCCTACACACTGCCCCCCCTACACTCTGCACACTGCTGTACACCCTACACACTGCCCCCCTACACCCTGTGTGTTCACCCCCCCACACCCCTCACTCCCTCACTCACTCTCTCTCACTGCCTGTCTCTGTTTCTTCTCTTTCAGGAGACACAGGGGAGATCAAGTCGGAGGTTCGAGAACAAATCAACGCCAAGGTGGCGGAGTGGAGAGAGGAGGGGAAAGCAGAGATCATACCAGGGGTGAGAGAGAGGAGACTGTCTCTGTATCTGTTTCTGTGTGTGTGTCTCTCTCTCTGTATTCATCTCTCTGTGTATCTGTCTCTCTCTGTGTGTGTGTGTGTGTGTCTCTCTCTCTTCATCTCTCTGTGTATCTCTGTCTCTGTGTGTGTGTGTGTGTGTGTGTGTGTGTGTGTGTGTGTGTATCAGTGTCTCTCTGTATCTCGGTCTCTATTCATCTCTCTGTGTATCTCAGTCTCTGTGTGTGTGTGTGTATCAGTGTCTCTCTGTATCTCGGTCTCTATTCATCTCTCTGTGTATCTCAGTCTCTGTGTGTGTGTGTGTGTGTGTGTGTGTGTGTGTGTATCAGTGTCTCTCTGTATCTTGGTCTCTATTCATCTCTCTGTGTATCTCAGTCTCTGTGTGTGTGTGTGTGTGTGTGTGTGTGTGTGTGTATCAGTGTCTCTCTGCGTCTCTCGGTCTCTCTCTATTCATGTCTCTCTTTCTTCAGGTCCTCTTTATCGATGAGGTTCACATGCTGGATATCGAGTGCTTCTCCTTCCTGAATCGAGCTCTGGAGAGCGACACGGCTCCTGTACTGATCATGGCAACAAACAGAGGAATCACCCGGTGAGAGAAACACAGAATTAATACAGAGACTCGCTATAGACACACAGGATTAATACAGACACTCGCTATAGACACACACACAGGATTAATACAGAGAGACTCACTATAGACACACACACAGAATTAATATAGAGACTCGCTATAGACACACACACAGGATTAATACAGAGTCTCACTATAGACACACACACAGGATTAATACAGAGACTCGCTATAGACACACACACAGTGTGTTTGTGTAGTTCTGATTTCATTTGATTTTCTTTGTTTGTAGAATTCGTGGCACCAACTACCAGTCCCCCCACGGGATCCCGATAGACCTGCTGGACCGACTGCTGATCATCTCAACCACGCCCTACAACGAGAAAGAGACCAAACAGATTCTCAAGATCCGGTACGAGAGACACACGCACACACACACACACACACACACACACACACACACACACACACACACACACGCTGATCATCTCAACCACGCCCTACAACGAGAAAGAGACCAAACAGATTCTCAAGATCCGGTACGAGAGACACACACACACACACACACACACACACACACACACACCTCTTACTACCTCGCGCTCTCTCTCTCTCTCTCTAGGTGTGAAGAGGAGGATGTAGAGATGAGTGATGATGCTCACACAGTTCTCACTCGTATTGGTCTCGAGACGTCTCTTAGATACTCCATCCAGCTCATCACTGCGGCCAGCCTGGTGTGCAGGAAGCACAAGGTAATCAATCACTGATAATCAATAATCAGCCTGGTGTGCTGGAAGCACAAGGTAATCAATCACTGATAATCAATAACCAATTCTCTCTCTCTCTCTCTCTCAGGGATCGGAGGTGCAGGTTGAGGATATCAAGCGTGTTTACTCTCTGTTCCTGGATGAGTCTCGATCCACTCAGTACATGAAGGAGTATCACGATGCGTTCATGTTCAATGAGATCAGTGAGTCTGTGTGTCTGTATCTCTGTGTCGCTTCACTCAGTACATGAAGGAGGATCACGATGCGTTCATGTTCAATGAGATCAGTGAGTCTGTGTGTCTGTGTGTCTGTATCTCTGTGTCGCTTCACTCAGTACATGGAGGATCACGATGCGTTCATGTTCAGTGAGATCAGTGTGTCTGTGTGTCTGTATCTCTGTGTCGCTTCACTCAGTACATGAAGGAGGATCACGATGCGTTCATGTTCAATGAGATCAGTGAGTCTGTGTGTCTCACTCAGTACATGAAGGAGGATCACGATGCGTTCGTGTTCAATGAGATCAGTGAGTCTGTGTGTCTGTGTGTCTGTATCTGTGTCGCTTCACTCAGTACATGAAGGAGGATCACGATGCGTTCATGTTCAATGAGATCAGTGAGTCTGTGTGTCTGTTTATTTCTCTGTATTCTCAACTGTGGGAATTTGATGTTACTGACAGATCTTTCTTTAGTTCTTTCTTTCTCAGAAGGCACTCAGATGGACACTTGTGTAAGGCTCGAGAGACAGAAACAGAAACCACTGGACTGCGCTGGAGTTTGTTAAAGACATTGAGAGAGAGAGAGACGAGACTGACCCAGGAGAGCAGTTCATTACCATGAGCTTCACATATCCGTCTATATTCACAAGGCATCTTCCCTTTGCATTCTGCGTGCTTCTCATTCTGTCGTTGCAGTTCCTCAAACACTGTTTACTTCATTTCGTTGCTGAGTCTGCGCTGCTTTGACTGTGAGTTCAGGAGCTGCTCTTCAGTTGAGGTGTTCAGAGAGCGCTGGCTGTGCTGGATCTCCCCACCGATCAGAGCCAGTGTGTGAGTGACTGCAATGAGAAGCAGCGCTCGGACCGCAACCCCAACCCCAACCCTAACCCTAACCCTAACCCCCGCTCCCTGGACTGGCTGTGTGTGTGTTTGTTAATGTTTCAACGGGACAGGAAGTCTTCTCCAGTGCTGAGAGAAGAAGCGAGAGCGTTCTGGAATCTCCTTCTTTCATTTTGTTAAAAAAAAACAAAAAACTTATGTTTTTGTAAAATAAACCTGCTAATGAAAATAAATAAAATTGATTCTGGAATTTCTAAATGTATCTTTGGAGCATGAAAGTGATTTGAGACGAAACCAGCCTGTCTGTGCTGGAGCCGAGTCTCTGTCATCAAATAAAACCACATTCAAAGTTCATAAAGAATTCATTTTATTTTTAATCGCATGAATCATGTAATGTGGGGGAGCGATAGGGGGCGGGGGAGTGGTAGAGGGGGAGGGGTACGGGGGAGGGAGTGTCAGTAGTTCTGTATGGCGAGCTCCCCGCTCATACAGTCGGACGGCCCCACACTCTGAATGGTACAGTCCGAGGACTCCATTCTGCACAGGCTGCACTCACAGGTCAGCGCCAGCGGGAAGGTGAAGTGGGGGTCCACGCCGGGGGGGCAGTCCGGCAGGGTCACCGTCACGAAGCGAAGATCCTTATAGGTGCAGACATGCTGCTGGACCGTGGAGAGAGCGGATTTGAATACAGGGTCCTATAGAGAGAGGAGAGAGCATCATACACAGGATACCAGAGAGAGGAGAGAATCATACACAGGATACTAGAGAGGAGAGAGAATCATACACAGGATACTAGAGAGGAGAGAATCATACACAGGATACTAGAGAGAGAGGAGAGAGAATCATACACAGGATACTAGAGAGGAGAGAGAATCATACACAGGATACCAGAGAGAGGAGAGAATCATACACAGGATACCAGAGAGAGGAGAGAGAATCATACACAGGATACTAGAGAGAGGAGAGAGAATCATACACAGGATACCAGAGAGAGAGGAGAGAGAATCATACACAGGATACTAGAGAGAGAGGAGAGCAGACTTGAACATGGTGTCCTAGAGAGAGGAGAGCAGACTTGAACATGGTGTCCTAGAGAGAGGAGAGAGGGGAGACAGGCTCCTATAAGGTCTCTGCAGGTCACCTTGGTGGGACAGGACCCGCTGCAGATAGAGGTGTGGATGAGGAGGCACTTTGGACATTCCTCCTTCTCTGCAGAGATCGTCTCGTTCACCGGCTCACACAAGCGCAGAGAGGAGGAGCGAGACAGGACGAGAGCAGAGAAGAGGAGGAGGAGGAGAGACACGGAGGCTGGCATCCTAGAGAGACAGAGAGAGAGAGAGCAGTGATGCGACCGTGTGACTTGTAGACTCGGAGCCGAACACAGAGACCACAGAAAGCAATATAGCATATTAAAAACAGGGTGAACTAACACTTATAAAAGTGTCCCACAGTAAAAGCACAGCACAGTGTAGTGAAGCATAAAGCATTGTAAAGCACAGAGAGGTCTGGTAAAGCATAGGGAAGCATTGTAAAGCACAGAGAGGTCTGGTAAAGCATAGGGAAGCATTGTAAAGCACAGAGAGGTCTGGTAAAGCATAGGGAAGCATTGTAAAGCACAGAGAGGTCTGGTAAAGCATAGGGAAGCATTGTAAAGCACAGAGAGGTGTGGTAAAGCATAGGGAAGCATTGTAAAGCACAGAGAGGTCTGGTAAAGTATATTAAAACTAACCCTTATAAAAGTGTCCCACAGTTAAAGCACAGCACAGTGCAAGTATGGTTGAGCATAGGGAACAATGTTTACATAATATGTCCATCATGCTAAAGGAAGCACCTGCCAACCAGGCACCTCCTATTTGCTCATTCTGTCTGGGAAGCATTGTA
>JAHFZB010000424.1:30000-51000 GCA_036884735.1 Huso huso
GTGATTATGCAACATGGTATTCTGCGTGCGGATCATTAACATGAAGACCGTATTCGTTTACCAGGGTTGCCATGGAAACTGTGGACCCACAATCCTCCTGGTGCATCGCTCACGTTACAGATGGCGGATAGACCTGAATTAAGGCAAGTTCGAGTTTTTTTTCCGAGTTTTATTTTTATATTCGTTTGTTATTGTATAAAAATTAATACTCGATCACATGTGCTCATAACATAGACGATGCATGATACAATTTAGCTATATATAACCAACTTATAATGATCTGAGAGAGTATAGTGACCACATTTGTCACTGTTTTTTTTTTTTTTTTCTAGTATATAGTGTATATAACGGGGGTGGGTGGGGATTGGTACCTGTATTTAAAAGTAAGTATTGGAAAATCGTGATGGGTTTTTGATTATTCTTACAGTAGGTACAGTATTCTGGTCGAATTAAGAGACAGACGTGTATCAAGGCAAGTTATTTATTTTATTTTAATTTTTTTTTGGCTGGGGAAGTGGATGAAAATGAGTATTTCAAGAATGAATTTCCCTCGTCTACTGCAGCGACCTGTATGAGATGCTGCATCAGTAGCTTTATTATACAGTTGTACCGGTTGACTTAAGATTTGTATTTTATTGTACCAATGTACCTATCATTTGTATTAATTACTTGCTAGATGTACAGGTATTTAGAGTTAAGTTTTTTTTTTAATTTTTTTAAAGCTGATCAATACTTGGAGTAGCACAAGGGTGTAAGCAGGACGGTTCTCCTAGTTCTTGTGAGGTCAAACAAGTGCTGCAGTTGTGTGTGTAAAATACTGCAGCATTCATTATATATATATATATATATATATATATATATATATATATATATATATATATATATTTATCAGTGCATTTATCAGTGCAGTGTTGAGTGGTGGTGGTTAGGATTCCGGACTTGCAACCAAGTGTTTGAGGTTTGATTCCCGGGTGGGGCACTGCCGTTGGCCCGTATGTAAATAGCTTTGGATAAAAGCATCTGCTAAATTAATTAATTTTATTTTAGTTTATGTGAATATATGATTTCAGTTCTGTTCCTTTTGTAGTGGTGAGAGTGCCAATGTTGAGGCTGCTCGACTTCTTCAAGAAGCTGCAAGGATTTTGAAGAGAGAGTCAGAAAGCACAGCCACTGCTGGCTCAGGATCACAGACTGGTACTGGGATGTGTTCACCCAGTTCTTTTAGCGGTTTGTTTAACAACATGCAAACCTCACTAGCTGAAGTACAACAGGGAACCCCTACAGTCGATTCAGGCAGGATTCCCTGCACTGTAGCTAGAAATGACCACATTCAAAGAAATCTTGTGCAGCTGTTTCAGCCATGTGATCGGGCAAGGGGGCAAAAGATGTTCCAGAACACTGGAAAGTGTAAACGGAAAACTACACACAGTGAAACCTGGACACATGATTTCTTTTGCTTAGCAGAGACCAATGTTCAAACTGTGCCCAATGGAGAAGACCGCATTGGTTTACAGAATTCAGGCCTTGGTAGGAAAAAAAAATAACATTTGCAGACAAAAATGGAGGATTTTCTGAACTATGTGAAACTCTGTTTCTGAGAGAACTGAGAGTGGCCTGAACCAGGCAATGGCCTATATTCGACCACTTCAGAAAAACCTGGAGAGCATTGCGAAGCGTGAGGCTGAAGAGGTAAGAACAGTTTTCAAAATCTGATCTCCTCTATATTCCTTCTTCTTCGCCTCCCTCTACAGACCTTTCTATCTGAATTTCCCTTGATTCTATCACCCTTTCCCCTTCCTCCTCTGCCCAAACCTTGGTGTCACCTTTGATTCCTCCTTTCCAACTCTCAACATATTTCTTCACTGGCACGCTCTTACCGTCTCTTTTTGAGCAATATCTATTGCATTAAACCTGCTGGACTATGGCCCTCGACGATCAGGACTGGAGATCACTGGGTTAAGGTGTAAATGCACATGTAACACATACTATAAAAATGAAGCATGTTAAAAATAAATGTGTGTTTGTTTGTTGTAGTGTCAAGAGGTGGTCATGGAGAAGTGCAAGAGGTGTGAAAAGATATCCCTATGCAATGCCTTTCAGAACACTTTGAAAACTGTGGAAGGTCATCTATTTTTCTGGTGTATTTGTAATTTAAATTGCTCATTTCTTTTTACAACATAGTGGTTGACTTGTATCTGTGGTAAATATGTTTTGACATTCAACGCATCTATGTCTTTGTTAACTGTTTTCAGACAGCCTGATGACACTGATTTGGAAGATGATGTTGTTATGGAGATATCTGAAGAGACTCAACTATCTATGTCATCACATGACAACACATCCCATGTTCAAAATTATTACAACAAGCACCATGCTTCTTGTAGTGGACTGTACAGGTATGTAATGTTTTCAATGTGGAGTACTCGTAAGTAATTGTCATTTTTATATAATTAAAATATTTTTATTTTTAACATTAATATTGAGTACGATGTTTGTTTCCGTGCCAGTAATTTCTGTTGTGCACAACACAATGTCTCACATTGATGTAATTTAAAAGACTTTTACTATCAAAGGACTATTACTGCAGAAGGAAAGTAAGAATGGAGCTTCCAATGCTATCAGTGTTATAGTGGGCTGAATTTCTTATTTATTCTTTTGTTTCTTAGAGACTATGTGGACCTTGTCAGTGAAGACAATGTATTTAGTGGTTCTGAAGAAGAGCAGCCCAATAGAGCCCCCTCTCTAACCCTCGCTCAAGGAAAGCTCGGCACAGCTGTTCTGCTCTTCTTGAACAAACCTTATTCATTGAGTCTTGAGGAACAGATGTAACCTCAACACAACACACACACTAATATTTGCACACACACTGTATATTTTAAATGTATGTTTAGAATTAATTCATTTAAATAACTTTTTGTCATAGACACACACACACATGAACAGACACACCACCATGTTCTGTGAAGGCTGGACATTGTAACAAGATAAATTGAACACCACCCATACACACAGAATCCTAGCTGCACACTTTGTGTTATACAGACACACAGATTATGGGATGGCAGAGAGATTTTATCTTTAGTAATAGCTGTGTTTGATGTGTATTCACATGACAACATTACTCTTTCTCTCAATTGACCATCCTCATGCAAAATGTGGTCATTTTAATACCCTCACTTGATTTTAAGAAACCAGGTAACGTATGTGATGTGATTTATTGATTGTTACTTAATCCTCTCCTTTCATCTTTTCCTATATTTTAGTGTGGAAGATATCCTACAATCTCTGAGAGCATCAATGAAGTCATGGAATGATATGAAGAAATCATGGCTATGGTGCTGTGAAGCCATGAGGCTGGGGTTTTCAACCAACAAAAGAGTTGATGTGAAATTCTGATGCTGGTGTTTCCCCAGTGGATTTGGGAGGGCCAATGAGGTTTTTCAGACTAGTGCTGCAACATAAAGAAAAGCACACAAAAATCAACGTAGCTGATGCCATGCATTGAAGTGTATAAATCAATTTCAATTTATGTGCTGAAAACTAAATTATAAAAATCAGTAGTAGATATGGTGTGTTTTTCACAAGACAAACCATGTTTAAGGGTCCTTCTGGTCTTGAATCTCTCCTGTTTTCTGCCCTCCTCTCTCTGAGGTGAGTTTTGCTGGGACTGTCAGCAACCATCGCAAGCTGAACTGTTTTACTAGAAGAAAGTGTCACCCAAACACACTTGTCTTACATACTCTCAGACCTCCCCTTCATCCTCACTCCCTCCTGTCCTGTCAGCATCCTGTCCTCTCACTCATGGATCAACACAAGGTAACCTGAACACAATAAACACACACACACACACACACACACACACACAAACAAACACACAGTGAGAGACTGGAGCAGCTACACAAGATAAATTGAACACAATAAACACTGCTACACACACAATCCTAGCTGCAGCACATGCACAATGTTATACAGACACACACAGACACAGCTGTACAGTGACACAGAGACACACAACAATCACAGCTGCAGCACACACACTCTGAAATGCAGGTGTAGTGCAGCGTGTTGTGACTCTGTGTCTCTCCCTCTGCCTCTCTCTCAGGATTACGAGCCGGAGGCTGCGCTTTGTTGAGCCTGGATGATATGGAGCGGCTGGCGACCCGCATGCTTCACCCTGAGGCTGGGGAGTGCATGGAGCTGTCCTTCCTGGACTGAGGAATACTGCTGCTGCCCTCCCACCTCCCCCCTCCCCCTTCTCCTCCCCCTCTCCCCTCTCTCCTCTCCTCTTTTACTCTCCTCCCCCCCCTCTCCTCTCCTTACTTTGTTTAAAAGAATAGAAGCACACCCAGTGAGCAAGGCATTGAGCAGCCCCACATCCCGCTTCACTATTAGCAGCACCTAGTGCAGTGTGAAAAGATGAATTAACCCGTTCTAGTGCTAGATTGTACATGTACACAAACAACTGTACCTACAAAATGCCCATCTGTTACACTAGTTTTGTGGTTGTTTTAGACCACACACCAAAACAATACAAGCATATGCGTTACCAAAATAAACAGTGCTGTATAAACTACAGAAACTCGATGCTGAATGGTTTTATAGTCTGTTACGTCAGAATTGTGTTTAATGCATAAGCAGTTGCTTTGCAGACTCAACAAAGACTGCAGTCCTCGTTTAACCACTGTGCAATCAGCCCTTAGTCGCTGTGATGTTGTTGTTCATGGAATTTGAGCGTGCGTACCGGCAATGCGTTGTAATTGGAAAAGTGTAATACAAAAGAATTAAAAACGGGCTCGTCCGGGATTGAACCGGGAACCTCTCGACCCGAACTATGCTACCCAGCTCCTGGTCCAGGCCCTGGTACTCTCCCCCCTAGACTACTGCAACTCCCTCCTGGCTGGCCTCCTGCGTCCGCCACCCGTCCGCTCCAGCTCATCCAGAACTCTGCTGCCCGCCTGGTGTTCTCTCTGCCCGCTTCAAAACGCTACTCCACTACTCCGCCGCTCCACTGGCTCCCGATCACCGCTTCAAATCCAGTTCAAGACTCTTGTACTTAAACAGATGCCTTGACCAGACTGCACCCAGCTACCTCCAGACCCTCATCTCTCCCTTACCCCCCACTCGACCTCTCTCGCTCCGCCTGCACTAGAAGACTGGCTCTACCTCCGCTACGCCCCCTGCCTCCAGAGCCCGCTCCTTCTCCACCCTTGCTCCGCAGTGGTGGAATGACCTTCCCACAGATGTCAGGACTGCCCAGTCCCTGACCACATTCCGCGCCTCCTTAAGACTCACCTCTTCAAAGAGCACCTGTAGAACTCCTCTGTTTGTATCCTGGGACACTATCACCCTTCATTCAAATGTGCTTTATTTTGCTCTTATCTGCCCCCCTATTTTACTGCATTTAATCCTGTACTTCAGAATACTGTAATCTGCCAAGTGTTTAACCTGTAGTACTTTGTATTTAATCACATCCTGATGTAACTATCACTATTTAATCATATCCTGATGTAACTATCACTATTATCTGCTGTATTATTGAATTGTGGTTTGTCACACTTGAACAAAAATGATTGTATTTCTTGCTCTTATTTTATTACTTGTATTGTAACACTTGAATGTATTTTGTATTTGCTTTGCGATTGTAAGTCGCCCTGGATAAGGGCGTCTGCTAAGAAAATAAATAATAACAGACCAACGAGCCAGTGTCTGCCACTGTTTTGGTCCCCGAGTTTCAAAGAAGTGCAGACCTAGCTGTTCTGTTAGATGGGAGACGTTTTTCTATTGGGTGTACCTGTCGAGAGCACTGTAATTTTGCCGTGTCTCCGAGCTGTGTGCTGTTGCCTGTTTGGGCCGTCTGACTTCTTTAACTGGCGGCTAGCATTTCTATGGGCATCGAGAAGCGGTCGCTATAAATGAGGAAAGTAGTTTAGGTGGGATTTCGTTTTGATATGTTTGGAATGGATCAGTTAGTCAGCATGTACTTCAAAAAATAAATCGAAAAAAAGGAGGCTGGGTTTCGTTGTTTTGCAAAGGATGCACTGCAACGTCAGCTCACAGGAGCAGTCCCACTACTGGTGCGACACGGGGGTTTTGACCTGCTCCGTTCCCGACCTGGGCCGGTTCACCCCTCCTTAGACGACCTGGCATTCACGAGCTCCCCAGATATGCCATGTCGATGCCGTGCTAAACACACACGGACTCCCGATCGGCACAGCCAGTTGCAGCACAGAGCTCCCGTGCGGAAGCGATCCGCCAGCCTCGACCCGCCCCTGTAGCTGGGATTACAGACACACGCCACGGCGCCCGGCGTGAGCGAGAGCGGCTAGAAGGCAATTCAAACCCCCTTGTCTGAAATGAGAGCGAGAGTACTCGTGCAGTTCACTGACGTGGCAGCTTTTAATGCCGATTGCATTAAAAGCATTGCCGGGTCCTGCTGTAGCGGTAAAACACTGTGACCAGATTAATGAATTGAAAAAATGTTACGTGAAACACATGTGAATCCTAGTTTTTCGTGCTGCGAATTAAAAAAAAAAAAAAAAAAGCAGCACTATAAGAATGCCAAAAAATAAAGAAGGTTTGCGTTGGCGGTATTAAGCCCCCTCCTCTGAGGTGCCAGCAGCATTCCGCACCGCAGACGGAACGGGACTCTGGTCATGCTGCACTTATTTTGCTGCCAGAGACTGTATCACACAAACACGTGACGCCGCCGGATAAACCCGCAGCTGGCTCGTTGGTCTAGGGGTATGATTCTCGCTTTGGGTGCGAGAGGTCCTGGGTTCAAATCCAGGTTGAGACGGTTTTTTTTTTTTTTTTTTTTTAAATTGTTTTGTACTATACTGTTTTCGATCCGTAAACCGACATTACCCTGGACAAGTGAAAGGTTAATAAATAATAACAATAATAATAATTACGTTTTCTTGTTGTCATGTATATACGTGATATTTTCCTTTCATGTAAATATGTGTTTTATTATTATTATTATTATTATTTATTTTTTTGTAAGGTAACAATTTAGATTCCTTAATATTTGTAATTACAGAACCGCTTCTGAATTAACTGCGCTGAACCGGGCAGCTGTGAAAGGGAGACATTAAGGGTGCGTTCAAGTAGTTCATTATGTGCAGAATCTGACCAGTTCATAGAAGGTCATTGGATAAATTGGTCACATTCTGCACAAGATCTGCGCAGAATAAATAATAACATTATCTCCGTGAACGCACGCTGACACTGTATTCACTTCATTGCGCAAGCGCGCTGCTGTAAACGAGAAATGCCTTTTTAATTTCACTTCACAAATGCAGTCTTTCGATTTCACTTCAATGAACATCAATTAAATGCACGCCCCTGTTCCCCGCCCAAAGTGTTATGTGGCGGGCTGGAGTTCCACGAGCTCGCGGTGAACACCTGCTCATCCCCATATTTCTGCATATTTAGCCTCCTGTGTCACGTAGGGAGATAATTTAATTTCATAATTTAATTTCACGTATATTATGTGGACGTTCTGGTAACAACAACTTTTTAATTTGAACACCTTTTTTGTCAAAATATATTATTTTTTGAACACGTAAAAAATAATTTAATTTCGTAAACACGAGTTACTTTGTCACGTATACCTGATATTTTTTGAACACGAACTCACCTGTTATTTTTGAACACGATATTGATATTTTTGAACAATCAGGGCGTGATAATTTAATTTCTAAAAAATGTGTTACTTTGTCGCGTATATATTTGATATTTTTGAACACGTAGTTAGCGTGATAATTTAATTTCTTTCCGCATATAATTTCTCATGTAAATGATAATTTAATTTCTAAGTTACTTTTACTTTGTCACGTATATACGTGATATTTTTGAACACGTAACAGCGTGATAATTTAATTTCTAATAAAATTACGTGTTACTTTGTCATCACGTATATTTTCCTTTCGTGATATTTTTTTATTTTAACATTTAACATTTTGATAATTTAATTTTGTAAACAAACCGTGTTGAATTTGTCACTGTGATATACGTGATATTTTTGAACACCAGTTCATAGAAGGTGATAATTTAATTTCATAATCTCCGTGTTACTTTGTCACGTTATATACGATATTTTTTGAACACGAATGTCGTGATAATTTAATTTCTCGTAAACACGTGTTCTTTCCACGAGCTATATAACACCTGATATTTTTGAACACGGGGCAACGTGATAATTTAATTTCTCAGTTAAATGCACGTGTTACTTTGTGAACACGAGTATATGATATTTTTGAACACAGAACACCTGCTACTTTGTCACGTCCCAGACGTGATAATTTTTTCTCGCAGCCATGATAATTTAATTTCTCTCGGAGTCAAATTGTCGTGTTACTTTGTCACGTATATACGTGATATTTTTGAACACGTAGCAACGTGATAATTTAATTTCTCGTAAATACGTGTTACTTTTGTCAATTATATACGTGATATTTTTTGAACACGTAGTAACAACGTGATAATTTAATTTCTAAACACGTAAATTACATGTCACGTGTTACTATTTTTGTCATAATTTAATTTCTAAACAATACATATATGCGATATTTTTATTTTTGAACAACGGTCGTGATAATTTAATTTCTTGTTGTCGCCAGTATTACTTTGTCACGATATATCGTGATATTTTTTGAACACGTAGCGTGATAATTTAATTTCTCGTAAATACGTGTTACTTTGTCAACGTATATTTATTTCGTGATATTTTTTTTTCAACACGTTTGAACAGCGTGATAATTTAATTTCTCGTGTTACTTTGTCGCGATATATACGTGATATTTTTTTGAACACGAAGCTGGTGATAATTTAATTTCTCGTAAACACGTGTTTCTTTGTCACGTATATACGTGATATTTTTGAACACGTAGTTACGACATAATTTTATATCTTGTGATTTTTATTTACTTTATCATGTATATATCGTGATATTTTTTAACACATATTTACGTCATAATTTTTGTTTTACGACTGTAAGTCAGTCTGGACAAGTCGTCGGCTAATAAAATAATAATAATAATAATAATTACGTTTTTTCTTGTTGTCATGTATATACGTGATATTTTCCTTTCATGTAAATATGTGTTTTATTATTATTATTATTTATTTATTTTTGTAAGGTAGCAATGCGCTTCCTTAATATTTGTAATTACAGAACCGCTTCTGAATTAACTGCGCTGAACCGGGAAGCTGTGAAAGGGAGACATTAAGGGTGCGTTCAAGTAGTTCATTATGTGCAGAATCTGACCAGTTCATAGAAGGTCATTGGATAAATTGGTCACATTCTGCACAAGATCTGCGCAGAATTATCTCCGTGAACGCACGCTGACAATGTATTCACTTCAATGCGCAAGCGCAGCTGTAAAACGAGAGAGCGACGCTGGGAAATGCAGTCTTTCGATTTCACTTCAATGCGCAAGCGCAGGTGTAAAAAGAGAGAGCGACGCTGAGAAATGCAGACTTTCTATATTCACTTCAATGTGCATGTCCCAAGGGAACATCAATTAAATGCAGGTCCCCTGTTCCCCGCGGTGCACGAGTGTTATGTGGCCGGGCTGGAATTCCACAAGCTCGGGGTGAACACCTGCTTAGAGCTGGGGATTCCCTTTAGAAGCAGCCCCAGAGGCTGGCCATAATAGCCGACCGCTGCTGTTAGAGATTCCAGCAAAAACATGATTTTTAGCAATTAAAATAAGTCGACCACTGCTTTAAGCCTATGGAAAATTTGAACAATTAGGCAGGCTCTCAAAAATCAGCGAATGTGATAGGAGGCTGAAAATTGAATACTCTCATGTAATTGGGTTAGTTGTGTGTTTGTGTTTATTGAAGAGACCACTGCTGTAGGAGAGCAGGATCGGGAGATTGGCGGGTAGGACAGTAGGGAGTACATTTACAAGAGGGACCCTAATTAACTGGGAATAAATTCAGCATTTTGTGTCGTTGGCAATGTTACCTGAAAGCAGCGTCAATGTTATTTCATAACATTAGTTATGAACGTTCTCGTAACATTACGAAAACCTTCCAAAAAAAAATGTTCTTTAAAAATTACTTCATGTTATCCTGACTTTCGAATAACATTCTCCTAACGTTCTGGGCACATCATTGTGTTAGCTGGGTTACTATGCAATCTATTACTGACACCTTGTGGTCATGATTCGCCACTGCACGTCATTAATGTTGCTTAACATTCAATTTCTGCAAGTGTGTCACATGATACTTATGAAGGGTGATCCGTGCCTAAATTAAGATGCACTTCCGCAATGGTATTCTGCTTGCTGATCATGATCATGATTATGATCATGTTATTCTGCTTGCTGATTGTGATTATGCAACATGGTATTCTGCGTGCGGATCATTAACATGAAGACCGTATTCGTTTACCAGGGTTGCCATGGAAACTGTGGACCCACAATCCTCCTGGTGCATCGCTCACGTTACAGATGGCGGATAGACCTGAATTAAGGCAAGTTCGAGTTTTTTTTTCCCGAGTTTTTTTTTATATTCGTTTGTTATTGTATAAAAATTAATACTCGATCACATGTGCTCATAACATAGACGATGCATGGTACAATTTAGCTATATATAACCAACTTATAATGATCTGAGAGAGTATAGTGACCACATTTGTCACTGTTTTTTTTTTTTTTTTTTTCTAGTATATAGTGTATATAACGGGGGTGGGTGGGGTTTGGTACCTGTATTTAAAAGTAAGTATTGGAAAATCGTGATGGGTTTTGATTATTCTTACAGTAGGTACAGTATTCTGGTCGAATTAAGAGACAGACGTGTATCAAGGCAAGTTATTTATTTTATTTTAATTTTTTTTTTTTGGCTGGGGAAGTGGATGAAAATGAGTATTTCAAGAATGAATTTCCCTCGTCTACTGCAGCGACCTGTATGAGATGTTGCATCAGTAGCTTTATTATACAGTTGTACCGGTTGACTTAAGATTTGTATTTTATTGTACCAATGTACCTATCATTTGTATTAATTACTTGCTAGATGTACAGGTATTTAGAGTTAAGTTTTTTTTTTTTTTTTATTTTTTAAAGTTGATCAATACTTGGAGTAGCACAAGGGTGTAAGCAGGACGGTTCTCCTAGTTCTTGTGAGGTCAAACATGTGCTGCAGTTGTGTGTGTAAAATACTTCAGCATTCATTATATATATATATATATATATATATATATATATATATATATATATATATATATATATACATTTATCAGTGCGGCAGTGTTGAGTGGTGGTTAGGATTCGGACTTGCAACCAAGTGTTTGAGGTTTGATTCCCGGGTGGGGCACTGCCGTTGGCCCGTATGTTAATAGCTTTGGATAAAAGCATCTGCTAAATTAATTAATTTTATTTTAGTTTATGTGAATATATGATTTCAGTTCCTTTCCTTTTGTAGTGGTGAGAGTGCCAATGTTGAGGCTGCTCGACTCCTTCAAGAAGCTGCAAGGATTTTGAAGAGAGAGTCAGAAAGCACAGCCACTGCTGGCTCAGGATCACAGACTGGTACTGGGATGTGTTCACCCAGTTCTTTTAGCGGTTTGTTTAACAACATGCAAACCTCACTAGCTGAAGTACAACAGGAACCCCTACAGTCGATTCAGGCAGGATTCCCTGCACTGTAGCTAGAAATGACCACATTCAAAGAAATCTTGTGCAGCTGTTTCAGCCATGTGATCGGGCAAGGGGGCAAAAGATGTTCCAGAACACTGGAAAGTGTAAACGGAAAACTACACACAGTGAAACCTGGACACATGATTTCTTTTGCTTAGCAGAGACCAATGTTCAAACTGTGCCCAATGGAGAAGACCGCATTGGTTTACAGAATTCAGGCCTTGGTAGGAAAAAAATAACATTTGCAGACAAAAATGGAGGATTTTCTGAACTATGTGAAACTCTGTTTCTGAGAGAACTGAGAGTGGCCTGAACCAGGCAATGGCCTATATTCGACCACTTCAGAAAAACCTGGAGAGCATTGCGAAGCGTGAGGCTGAAGAGGTAAGAACAGTTTTCAAAATCTGATCTCCTCTATATTCCTTCTTCTTCGCCTCCCTCTACAGACCTTTCTATCTGAATTTCCCTTGATTCTATCACCCTTTCCCCTTCCTCCTCTGCCCAAACCTTGGTGTCACCTTTGATTCCTCCCTTCCAACTCTCAACATATTTCTTCACTGGCACGCTCTTACCGTCTCTTTTTTTGAGCAATATCTATTGCATTAAACCTGCTGGACTATGGCCCTCGACGATCAGGACTGGAGATCACTGGGTTAAGGTGTAAATGCACATGTAACACATACTATAAAAAAATGAAGCATGTTAAAAATAAATGTGTGTTTGTTTGTTGTAGTGTCAAGAGGTGGTCATGGAGAAGTGCAAGAGGTGTGAAAAAAAGATATTCCTATGCAATGCCTTTCAGAACACATTGAAAACTGTGGAAGGTCATCTATTTTTCTGGTGTATTTGTAATTTAAATTGCTCATTTCTTTTTACAACATAGTGGTTGACTTGTATCTGTGGTAAATATGTTTTGACATTCAACGCATCTATGTCTTTGTTAACTGTTTTCAGACAGCCTGATGACACTGATTTGGAAGATGATGTTGTTATGGAGATATCTGAAGAGACTCAACTATCTATGTCATCACATGACAACACATCCCATGTTCAAAATTATTACAACAAGCACCATGCTTCTTGTAGTGGACTGTACAGGTATGTAATGTTTTCAATGTGGAGTACTCGTAAGTAATTGTCATTTTTATATAATTAAAATATTTTTATTTTTTAACATTAATATTGAGTACGATGTTTGTTTCCGTGCCAGTAATTTCTGTTGTGCACAACACAATGTCTCACATTGATGTAATTTAAAAGACTTTTACTATCAAAGGACTATTACTGCAGAAGGAAAGTAAGAATGGAGCTTCCAATGCTATCAGTGTTATAGTGGGCTGAATTTCTTATTTATTCTTTTGTTTCTTAGAGACTATGTGGACCTTGTCAGTGCGCCTCACCCCTCCTGTCACCCCTCGCCCCTCCTCTCACCCCTCGCCTAACCCCTCCTCTCACCCCTCCTCTCACGCCTCGCCTCACCCCGGGTCAGTGTGGCACAGCCTGTCTGCTCTTCTGAACAAACACTTCAGCCCTGCCGACACAGTGAGAGTCTGGAGCAGCAACACAAGGTAACCTGAACACAATAAACACACACACTGCTACACACACACACACACACACACACACACAGAGACACACAGTGAGAGTCTGGAGCAGCAACACAAGGTAACCTGAACACAATAAACACACACACTGCTATATACACACACACACACACACACAAACACACACACACACACACACACACAGTGAGAGTCTGGAGCAGCTACACAAGATAAATTGAACACAATAAACACTGCTACACACACAATCCTAGCTGCAGCACATGCACAATGTTATACAGACACACACAGACACAGCTGTACAGTGACACAGAGACGCACACACAATCACAGCTGCAGCACACACACTCTGAAATGCAGGTGTAGTGCAGCGTGTAGTTGTGACTCTGTGTCTCTCCCTCTGCCTCTCTCTCAGGATTACGAGCGGAGGCTGCGCTTGTTGAGCCTGGATGATATGGAGCGGCTGGCGACCCGCATGCTTCACCCCGAGGCTGGGGAGTGCATGGAGCTGTCCTTCCTGGACTGAGGAATACTGCTGCTGCCCTCTCCACCTCTCCCCTCTCCCCCTCTTCTCCTCCCCCTCCCCCCCTCTCTCTCTCTTTCTTTACTCTCTGCCCCCCTCTCCTCTCCTCTCCTTACTTTGTTTAAAAGAATAGAAGCACACCCAGTGAGCAAGGCATTGAGCAGCCCCACATCCCGCTTCACTATTAGCAGCACCTAGTGCAGTGTGAAAAGATGAATTAACCCGTTCTAGTGCTAGATTGTACATGTACACAAACAACTGTACCTACAAAATGCCCATCTGTTACACTAGTTTTGTGGTTGTTTTAGACCACACACCAAAACAATACAAGCATATGCGTTACCAAAATAAACAGTGCTGTATAAACTACAGAAACTCGATGCTGAATGGTTTTATAGTGTGTTACGTCAGAATTGTGTTTAATGCATAAGCAGTTGCTTTGCAGACTCAACAAAGACTGCAGTCCTCGTTTAACCACTGTGCAATCAGCCCTTAGTCGCTGTGATGTTGTTGTTCATGGAATTTGAGCGTGCGTGCCGGCAATGCGTAGTAATTGGAAAAGTGTAATACAAAAGAATTAAAAACGGGCTCGTCCGGGATTGAACCGGGAACCTCTCGCACCCGAAACTATGCTACCCAGCTCCTGGTCCAGGCCCTGGTACTCTCCCCCGCCTAGACTACTGCAACTCCCTCCTGGCTGGCCTCCCTGCGTCCGCCACCCGTCCGCTCCAGCTCATCCAGAACTCTGCTGCCCGCCTGGTGTTCTCTCTGCCTCGCTTCGCCCACGCTACTCCACTACTCCGCTCGCTCCACTGGCTCCCGATCACCGCTCGCATCCAGTTCAAGACTCTTGTACTCGCCTACAGATGCCTTGACCAGACTGCACCCAGCTACCTCCAGACCCTCATCTCTCCCTACACCCCCACTCGACCTCTCCGCTCCGCCTGCACTAGAAGACTGGCTCTACCTCCGCTACGCTCCCCTGCCTCCAGAGCCCGCTCCTTCTCCACCCTTGCTCCGCAGTGGTGGAATGACCTTCCTACAGATGTCAGGACTGCCCAGTCCCTGACCACATTCCGGCGCCTCCTTAAGACTCACCTCTTCAAAGAGCACCTGTAGAACTCCTCTGTTTGTATCCTGGGACTATCACAATCACCCTTCATTCAAATGTGCTTTATTTTGCTCTTATCTGCCCCCCTGATTTTACTGCATTTAATCCTGTACTTCAGAATACTGTAATCTGCCAAGTGTTTTAACCTGTAGTACTTTTTTATTATTTAATCACATCCTGATGTAACTATCACTATTTAATCATATCCTGATGTAACTATCACTATTATCTGCTGTATTATTGAATTGTGGCTTGTCACACTTGAACAAAAATGATTGTATTTCTTGCTCTTATTGTTTGTTACTTGTATTGTAACACTTGAATGTATTTTGTATTTGCTTGCGATTGTAAGTCGCCCTGGATAAGGGCGTCTGCTAAGAAAATAAATAATAACAGACCAACGAGCCAGTGTCTGCCACTTTTTTGGTCTGTCCCCCTGAGTTTCCAAAGAAGTGCAGACCTAGCTGTTCTGTTAGATGGGAGACGTTTTTCTATTGGGTGTACCTGTCGAGAGCACTGTAATTTTGCCGTGTCTCCGAGCTGTGTGTGTTGCCTGTTTGGGCCGTCTGACTTCTTTAACTGGCGGCTAGCATTTCTATGGGCATCGAGAAGTCCCGCTATAAATGAGGAAAGTAGTTTAGGTGGGATTTCGTTTTGATATGTTTGGAATGGATCAGTTAGTCAGCATGTTCAAAAAAAATAAATAAAAAAAGGAGGCTGGGTTTCGTTGTTTTGCAAAGGATGCACTGCAACGTCAGCTCACAGGAGCAGTCCCACTACTGGTGCGACACGGGGTTTTGACCTGCTCCGTTCCCGACCTGGGCGGTTCACCCCTCCTTAGACGACCTGGCATTCACGAGCTCCCCAGATATGCCATGTCGATGCCGTGCTAAGTCGGACTCGATCGGCACAGCCAGTTGCAGCACAGAGCTCCCCGTGCTCAAGCGATCCGCCAGCCTCGACCCGCCCCTGTAGCTGGGATTACAGACACACGCCACGGCGCCCGGCGTGAGCGAGAGCGGCTAGAAGGCAATTCAAACCCCTTGTCTGAAATGAGAGCGAGAGTACTCGTGCAGTTCACTGACGTGGCAGCTTTTAATGCCGATTGCATTAAAAGCATTGCCGGTCCTGCTGTAGCGGTAAAACACTGTGACCAGATGAATGAATTGAAAAAGTGTTACGTGAAACACATGTGAATCCTAGTTTTCGTGCTGCGAATTAAAAAAAAAAAAAAAAAAGCACTATAAGAATGCCAAAAAATAAAGAAGGTTGCGTTGGCGAGTATTAAGCCCCCCTCCTCTGAGGTGCCAGCAGCATTCCGCACCGGCAGACGGAACGGGACTCTGGTCATGCTGCACTTATTTTGCTGCCAGAGACTGTATCACCACGCGACCGTTACGCGCCGGATAAAACCGGCAGCTGGCTCGTTGGTCTGGGGGTATGATTCTCGCTTTGGGTGCGAGAGGTCCTGGGTTCAAATCCAGGTTTGACAGACAGTTTTTTTTTTTTTTTAAATTGTTTTGTACTATACTGTTTTCGATCCGTAAACCGACATTACCCTGGACAAGTGAGTCGGCTAATAAATAATAACAATAATAATAATTACGTTTTTTCTTGTTGTCATGTATATACGTGATATTTTCCTTTCATGTAAATATGTGTTTTATTATTATTATTATTTATTTATTTTTTGTAAGGTAGCAATGCGCTTCCTTAATATTTGTAATTACAGAACCGCTTCTGAATTAACTGCGCTGAACCGGGCAGCTGTGAAAGGGAGACATTAAGGGTGCGTTCAAGTAGTTCATTATGTGCAGAATCTGACCAGTTCATAGAAGGTCATTGGATAAATTGGTCACATTCTGCACAAGATCTGCGCAACATTATCTCCGTGAACATACGCTGACACTGTATTCACTTCATTGCGTATTCGACGCTGGGAAATGCAGTCTTTCGATTTCACTTCAATGAACATCAATTAAATGCAGCCCCTGTTCCCGCCCATGCAGTGTTATTCGGGCTGGAGTTCCACGACTGCTGGTGAAAACCTGCTCATCCAAAATGCAGCTTTCATTTCTAGCAATGAACTTCAACATCAGTTAAATGCACGTCCCCTGTTCCCCGATATTTTTTGTTATGAGGCCGGGCTGGAGTTCCATTTCTCGTGAACACCTGCTTTCCACGTATATACGTGATATTTTTTTTTTGAACACGTAGCCTGGGTGATAATTTAATTTCTCATCAATTGTTACATTGTCCCGTATATACGTGATATTTTGAACACGAGCAACGTGATAATTTAATTTCTCGAAACACGTGTTACTTTGTCACGTATATACGTGATATTTTTTTTAACAACGTGATAATTTAATTTCTCGTAAACTTTGTCATAACACCTGTATATTTTTTGAAACACGTCGCTTTAATTTCTCGTAAACACGTGTTATTTTTTCACGTATATACGTGATATTTTTGAACATAGCAACGTGATAATTTAATTTCTCGTAAACACGTGTTACTTTGTCACGATATATACGTGATATTTTTGAACACGTAACAACGTGATAATTTAATTTCTCGTAAAACACGTGTTACTTTGTCACGTATATACGTGATATTTTTTGAACACGTAACAACGTGATAATTTAATTTCTCGTAAACACGTGTTACTTTGTCACGTATATCGTGATATTTTTTTGAACACGTAAAGCAACGTGATAATTTAATTTCACGTAAACATTTGTGTTACTTTGTCATTTTTTGATATAACGTGATATTTTTTCTCGAACACGTAACGCGGATATTTTTGAACATAATTTCTCGTAAAACCGTGTTACTTTGTCACGCGATATATCGTGATATTTTTGAACACGTAACACCTGGTCGTGATAATTTAATTTCTCGTAAACACGTGTTTACTTTGTCACGCGTATATCGTGATATTTTTGAACACGTAGTTAAGTGATAATTTAATTTCTCGTAAATACGTGTTACCTTGTCACGTATATACGTGATATTTTTGAACACGTAGGAACGTGATAATTTAATTTCTCGTAAATACGTGTTACTTTGTCACGTATATACGTGATATTTTTGAACACGTAGTTACGACATAATTTTATATCTCGTGTTTACATGTTACTTTATCATGTATATACGTGATATTTTTATACACATATTTACGTCATAATTTTTGTTTACGACTGTAAGTCAGTCTGGACAAGTGCGTCGGCTAATAAATAATAATAATAATAATAATTACGTTTTTCTTGTTGTCATGTATATACGTGATATTTTCCTTTCATGTAAATATGTGTTTTATTATTATTATTATTTATTTATTTTTGTAAGGTAGCAATGCGCTTCCTTAATATTTGTAATTACAGAACCGCTTCTGAATTAACTGCGCTGAACCGGGCAGCTGTGAAAGGGAGACATTAAGGGTGCGTTCAAGTAGTTCATTATGTGCAGAATCTGACCAGTTCATAGAAGGTCATTGGATAAATTGGTCACATTCTGCACAAGATCTGCGCAGCATTATCTCCGTGAACGCACGCTGACACTGTATTCACTTCATTGCGCAAGCGCAGCTGTAAAACGAGAGAGCGACGCTGGGAAATGCAGTCTTTCGATTTCACTTCAATGCGCAAGCGCAGGTGTAAAAAAGAGAGCGATGCAGCGCTGAGAAATGCAGACTTTCTATATTCACTTCAATGTGCATGTCCCAAGGGAACATCAATTAAATGCAGGTCCCCTGTTCCCCGCGGTGCACGAGTGTTATGTGGCCGCGCTGGAGTTCCACAAGCTCGGGTTGAACACCTGCTTAGAGCTGGGGATTCCCTTTAGAAGCAGCCCCAGAGGCTGGCCATAATAGCCGACCGCTGCTGTTAGAGATTCCAGCAAAAACATGATTTTTTAGCAATTAAAATAAGTCGAGCACTGCTTTAAGCCTATGGAAAATTTGAACAATTAGGCAGGCTCTCAAAATCAGCGAATGTGATAGGAGGCTGAAAATTGAATACTCTCATGTAATTGGGTTAGTTGTGTGTTTGTGTTTATTGAAGAGACCACTGCTGTAGGAGAGCAGGATCGGGAGATTGGCGGGTAGGACAGTAGGGAGTACATTTACAAGAGGGACCCTAATTAACTGGGAATAAATTCATCATTTTGTGTCGTTGGCAATGTTACCTGAAAGTAGCGTCAATGTTATTTCATAACATTAGTTACGAACGTTCTCGTAACATTACGAAAACCTTCAAAAAAATGTGTTCTTTAAAAATTACTTCATGTTATCCTGACTTTCGAATAACATTCTCCTAACGTTCTGGGCACATCATTGTGTTAGCTGGGTTACTAGCCAATCTATTACTGACACCTTGTGGTCATGATTCGCCACTGCACGTCATTAATGTTGCTTAACATTCAATTTCTGCAAGTGTGTCACATGATACTTATGAAGGGTGATCCGTGCCTAAATTAAGATGCACTTCCGCAATGGTATTCTGCTTGCTGATCATGATCATGATTATGATCATGTTATTCTGCTTGCTGATTGTGATTATGCAACATGGTATTCTGCGTGCGGATCATTAACATGAAGACCGTATTCGTTTACCAGGGTTGCCATGGAAACTGTGGACCCACAATCCTCCTGGTGCATCGCTCACGTTACAGATGGCGGATAGACCTGAATTAAGGCAAGTTCGAGTTTTTTTTCCCGAGTTTTTTTTTTTATATTCGTTTGTTATTGTATAAAAATTAATACTCGATCACATGTGCTCATAACATAGACGATGCATGATACAATTTAGCTATATATAACCAACTTATAATGATCTGAGAGAGTATAGTGACCACATTTGTCACTGTTTTTTTGTTTTTGTTTTCTAGTATATAGTGTATATAACGGGGGTGGGTGGGGATTGGTACCTGTATTTAAAAGTAAGTATTGGAAAATCGTGATGGGTTTTTGATTATTCTTACAGTAGGTACAGTATTCTGGTCGAATTAAGAGACAGACGTGTATCAAGGCAAGTTATTTATTTTATTTTAATTTTTTTTGGCTGGGGAAGTGGATGAAAATGAATATTTCAAGAATGAATTTCCCCTCGTCTACTGCAGCGACCTGTATGAGATGTTGCATCAGTAGCTTTATTATACAGTTGTACCGGTTGACTTAAGATTTGTATTTTATTGTACCAATGTACCTATCATTTGTATTAATTACTTGCTAGATGTACAGGTATTTAGAGTTAAGTTTTTTTTTTTTTTTTTAATTATTTTAAAGCTGATCAATACTTGGAGTAGCACAAGGGTGTAAGCAGGACGGTTCTCCTAGTTCTTGTGAGGTCAAACATGTGCTGCAGTTGTGTGTGTAAAATACTCGCATTATTTTTTATATATATATATATATATATATATATATATATATATATATATATATATATATATATATATACATTTTTATCAGTGCGGCAGTGTTGAGTGGTGGTTAGGATTCTGGACTTGCAACCATGTGTTTGAGGTTTGATTCCCGGGTGGGGCACTGCCGTTGGCCCGTATGTTAATAGCTTTGGATAAAAGCATCTGCTAAATTAATTAATTTTATTTTAGTTTATGTGAATATATGATTTCAGTTCCTTTCCTTTTGTAGTGGTGAGAGTGCCAATGTTGAGGCTGCTCGACTTCTTCAAGAAGCTGCAAGGATTTTGAAGAGAGAGTCAGAAAGCACAGCCACTGCTGGCTCAGGATCACAGACTGGTACTGGGATGTGTTCACCCAGTTCTTTTAGCGGTTTGTTTAACAACATGCAAACCTCACTAGCTGAAGTACAACAGGGAACCCCTACAGTCGATTCAGGCAGGATTCCCTGCACTGTAGCTAGAAATGACCACATTCAAAGAAATCTTGTGCAGCTGTTTCAGCCATGTGATCGGGCAAGGGGCAAAAGATGTTCCAGAACACTGGAAAGTGTAAACGGAAAACTACACACAGTGAAACCTGGACACATGATTTCTTTTGCTTAGCAGAGACCAATGTTCAAACTGTGCCCAATGGAGAAGACCGCATTGGTTTACAGAATTCAGGCCTTGGTAGGAAAAAAATAACATTTGCAGACAAAAATGGAGGATTTTCTGAACTATGTGAAACTCTGTTTCT